>JBCFXI010001691.1:0-43297 GCA_038496175.1 Ampulex compressa
ATACAAATTAAAAAATATAAACTAAAACATACATAAATAAAATAAAACAACATAAACATCCCACTTATCCACGCTGAACAGTTCAAACATACAGTCGCGGTGCCTACTTGCAGATTCCCAATGGCAGGAAACGAAGCCTCCTAGAGACACCTGAAATCGCCAGGAATTTCAACTCCTGGCTTATCCTGTGATTAAATAATAATACCCTCGTCGTTTTTCTCGCTGCTGGAGCAAGTTTTTTTTTTGCCCCCCCCTCCACCTTACCTCGCACAGAGCTCCCATAGAAACCACTGGTCGGCACCCGAGTCGCGGCCATTTGATCATCGATTCAGTCCATCGAGAACTCAATGAACGGGGCCCGGTTTGATCGATGAATGTCGCTCGAGCTTTCTCGTGCGAGCCCGAGATAATGAAGAGAGAGGAACCTGGGGGGATCGATCGGACTGGCCGACAAGAAAAGTAACTTCGTGAGAAAGCCGCGATCAGCGGTTATCCTTAGCCGTCTCGCAGGCTATCCCGTCTACACGCGTGGCGTATGGGGCAACGTATAATTAGGCAGATTGGCAGAACCGGGACGAGGGGGCAGGCGCATACCGGAGGTGATAAAACAAAACCGTCCTGTCGGTTCTCGGGCGGAGAACCTTAGGGGCACCTGGAGCCGTTCTCGATTTTTACGCCGCTTTTCACCGCTCAGAAGAGGAACAGCGAGTCGGACTTCGTATTGGAACGCTCTGGGATTGTTCGTGGATGGTCGTTCGGTGTGCTCGAGGATGAAGATGAAGAGGGTGTACATTGGGAACTCCTAACCTGCTTGTTCGTGATGTATATGGATAATTGAGCCGTTCAGTGCAGACATCGATTAAGTCCACTTTTGGAAAAATCTTAAATTGAAGCGTCAAAGCAACTTTTTATATTTATGATAACTTTCCTGAATAATAAAGATTAAGACCATTAAAAGGTAATACTTTTTTGGTCATTGAATAATAAGTCATTTATTTCAGAAGCTATTTTGATTTTTTTTGGCTATTCTTTCTTATTAATTTTACATGCCGTTAGATGAAAGCTACATCTGTATTTATGCATTCTAGGTTATATATTTGAATGTATATTATAACAGGAATTTTAAAGATCGATATACATTGTTCCATCGCACTTCTCAACTTTTTGTTTTATGGAGTTAATCGATGTGTGCACTGAGCGGCTCGATTCGTGATGCGCTCTTATCGAGCAGTCGCATCTCAGAGTTTGGATGTCTTCATCTGGTTCTGATGGAGCTAGATTTTGGTCGTTGGAACGACATTGAGCGTGAAAAAGTCAATGATTTGTCTTTTATGCACGTAGTGTATGGATCGAAATTAATGACGGGTTTATTAAGCTTTAAGAATACTTGAAAGAGTAGAAAAAGTATAATATACGATGAGGAATTAAGCCGTATAAGGAAAAGGCGTGGGGAAAATCGGACACTGGGGTAACTGGACTGGGACTCGACACGGACTCGTATATTCCATGCTCGATCACCACATTAGCCAGTAATAGATATTAACCATGAAAACGAGCAGAATCTTAAACCTTGCCATGCTGCACATACACGTACTTCACACGCAATTACGAGATGTGTAACACGAATAATACGCGCCAGGGAATGCATTAGCCGATACTGAAAATTAATTAAAGCCACGATTAAATTCTATTCGCATACATAATCTATGAGATATATACATTCCGGCTGTCCATATCTTACGAGTTGCGTTAATCGATAAGTTCTATGCTGAATAATATAAGTCGATTGGACGATAAGGGGATAAGCGATTAAGCGATTCACATCGATACACATCGATCAAACGCCAGATAAGAGGTTTACACTCATATAGTCGCTGGAAATTTTGAAATTTACCGCTGCAAAAGCGATGTTGAAAATAAAGCTGAGGAATCAACGAGTGCTGTGCGAAAAGCGAAAATCACTTAATATCCACGCGAAGCGGGGTATCTCTCGATTATTCCCACGAACCGTGGGGTCCTTCTTATCGCCTACTTTTATCGTCTCGATCGGCGCATCCTACCGTCCCGCATTTCCGTTTTATCGCGAGAACCATCGGGAAACAAGTGCTGCACGGTTGAAACCTTTAATCGGCGTTATCGCGCTTCTAGTACCTTCCGATGCATTCTTCGTTTCTTTTCGTTGCGTCGTTTTTTATTTTCTGTGCGCCTCTAATGAAATCACATTGTTCCTTTCTTTCTTTTATTGGCGCTCCATTGGTGCGAGGATTTTTTTTTCGCCATATTAGATATTTGTAATGAGAGATGTTTTAATTTTAGGATATTTTTCCAGGTATAATTAATACCAGTAGTTTGTGACGTGAGACAATTCGAGGATAATAATTATATCTAAAGTGTGAGATTATCGATAAAGTATCCTCATACGTAATTCAGAGCGTGTGCTGATCTTTTTTGTTCAACACTTATTTTCATCGTATTCTCGCAACTATCGATTATCTCAACTATTACTGCATCCACGATCTTTGCAGTAGCACATTGGACAGAAATACGTATTTATATTTCACGAATATCGCGTGTGCAGCGTATCGAGTAGATACGGATACGTGCAATAAATATTCGTTGGCCATCTTTTCTTACCGGATCCACGACGTAAAGCTGTAAATCAAATACGCGCGCGGGAGCACATTAATAACAGTCCTCTTAATTATCCATTTCATCGGGCACTGAAATTTTGATGCTACGATTGAATTACGATCATCGATGTTTTCACCGCGCCTGGTGGATTAAAATTGCCGTGCTCGTTAAGTGACACGAGCTTAATTAAAGGATGCTCGCGCATCGAGGACTGCGGCCAAAGCGATTTCCGTTAGAGGATACCGAGGATATCAGGGAGAAATAGTGATTAGCATGTACGAGTAACGCGATGCGGTATTAAATCTTTCTCGTATACCAGTAAATCACGTTGTCCAGGAAAAATAGCGATCAAGGGAAAGCCGACGCGCTAAATTTAATCTACGATTAAATATAATTAGTGCAAAATTCATCGCTCGTGTCGGTTATAGGACAATGCGAAAGAAAGTCGGGATGAATAGGTACCCGGTACAAGAAAAGAGGATGGCACAGGAAAAGAAGAGACGCAGTGTGGCATAATATGATGTTTGAAGAAGAAAGTGGCTAATTTTACACGCGTAGAAGAATAAAATCTCACACTTCTACGTGAGAAGTTTCCGTTTTTAATTATCGACCATTTTTTTTTAATATATCTGAAACAAGAAATCCTGAGTTAGACGAGTGAAATAAGCTTTCGATTTTGACCCGGTCATTTTTGGGTAGCTAGAGCATTATAGCAAACGCGAAGATCGTCTATCATATATAAGACAACTAATCATATATAAGAAAGCTAGGGTAATCCGTGGATATGATTGAGAAATAAGCTGTTAGTCCTATTATTCCAGCTCGTTCAGGGTCTAGGAAATCAAATAAACATACTCGAGCAATAATAATTCAAAAATGATTAGCAACGTCGACTTTTTGTCAGGAGTAAAATATTTTTTCTCGTCCATCTGTACGTTCTCTTAAAAACCATTCACGTATCTACCACCGACACTGACGAGTCTGAACAAAATTCCCGGATGGCCTATAAGAGAAACGTTAATAGCCACCTCAATAGCAATTAGCGTGTTATTTGCATATATACGCGCTGCTCCAAGCAGTTCATTATAGAGTATAGACGCGTAAGAAATGCCCTATCGGTCCTTTCGATTAATTTCATGCGCTATAATTAGCCAAGTTGGCGATCGTGTGCCGCGTCCAATGGTGAAAACCAATGGTTTTCCACGCGAGCGACGACGGCCGACGCGTTAAAGCCGAGAGGCGCTTCGATTTGCGCCCAGATGAACTTGTTTTATGCGGTAGGTGTAATGACAGGTTGGACAGCGGCCGACCGCAAGGTGAGCACGATCGAAACCACCAACATTTTCATCGCTCTTCAATTTTCGAGAAAGCGAGCACGCCGTGGCCATGGCGAAAGTGTCGATACACGAGCCACATTTTTCTCAGAATTTCCTGCGCCGCCGATGGCCGATGCACTTGCCAGCCAAGTCGCGCGAACTCGAGATCAATTTATTTACCGGGGTTTTTTGCTTCACTTCAAGGATACTCTCGCGCGAACCCCGGAGATTAAATCTCCGCGCGAAAGTGTTACGGCTTATTTGCACTGTGACGTAAAGTCGCTCTTTAATGGGCTCCTTTCGTGTCTTTTCTCGTTACACTTTATTCTTCGTTAACGCAACAAGGTTTTTTTCACTCGTCTTTTTCGAATCTGACGCGTGGGTTAGCGGCTACGTGACGAGGCACACGGTTTCAAAAGTCTACATCGAGTTTCGTGAGTCGTGATTTAACACTATTCCTACCACGAGTGATTTCTTTGAAAAATCGTAGAACTTTGAGGCGCGGTCACTTCTGGGATTTTTCGTGATTTCCTCCCAGCGTACGGATCGATGAATTGATCTATCGACATTTTTCCTCCGTCCTTTTTTTCTCCAAGGATATATTTAGTACGCTTAAATTTGTCTGGAAGATGGCTGGTAGGAATAGTGTTAATGTCGCGTAGCTCTGGTAATGCGTGTTAACCACGATGGGAAATGAGTAATCAGCATAGTTGCATGGCCTTTATTAATTCTCTGTACGCGACCGAAACGCAATGATCCTCGGTACTTTTACGATCGCGCAAGTGTCCTGAGCTGTTATATTTTTCTCTTTAATAATCCGCGCCGCCTACTTTGTATGCCCACGGTACATAATTAGGGACGATAAATATCTGCAAAAATATACCACAACAGACCTGAATTCCAATGTCAAAATCACCTGTGTCACGCACGCCGGCAGGTGAACGACCGAGCATAGCCCAAAAAAAGGCCGGAATGCATCTCGAGGAGTACAACCTATACCAAGGAGTCCGATCGAGCGAGTTAATAAAAATACCTGAACGTAATTAAGGAAATTTATTATTACGCGTATTCTGCGTGAAAATGTTAATTTTGAGAACGCAAAGAACGCCGACGAGACCGTACTTTATTGTAAAACAAAATACAATATTAGCAGGGAAAGAAATATTTCTGTACAATTACAGGTTTTTCTACTGTACGATAATCGTAATGTCAACCATCGAATAGTGATGTAATTGTATCCTTTAAAACACGTAATAATAGCTACAAATTAATCTATAATTTTATAATAATAACTTAGTTCGTTTATAATAATTACCTAGTTACTTAGTATTTATAATAATTACTTAGATTTCCACCTAATATATTCTCTCTCATATCCGTTTCAAAATAAACCTCAGCATTCTTCTACTTACAATCAAAGCATGTACACAAAACCCTCTTCAAGTATAATATAAATCGACGCTCTGTTCTTACGATACCTACTCTACATTGTTTAATCCTTAATTCTCCAGTATTCTCCATATCTCTCATAATCATTCTAGACTTATAACATATCCGAAGAGGTACATCCCATAACCCCCCCAAAATATCATATCAACAAGAAATCGCTTCTTCTCCCTTCCATCATTAATCCATCCCATCTTGCAATAACCTCTCACTGAACCACATATCTAACCCATATATCGAATCAAACTAACAGTCACGATGTCCTATTCCTCCATCCACCTCCCAGCAAGGCGCTAGCGTGTCCACCTGGAGATCAGGTTCCTCCAAAGAACCTGTAAGGCGATGCTCAAAAAGAACGAAAAAAAAACCAAAAAAAAGACGAAAAGAGAAGAGGAAGAAAAAAAACTTAATTGGAGGCAAAGCGCCGCTGCGGGGGCTAAATCGGCATCCGGAATTGTTTCGGACCGGTCCCCGTGTACGGTCATCCGGAAGGTCAACGACCTCGCTGCCCCCCCCCCCTCTTCTTCTCCTCAAAACCAGCTTTGGAGGGCTGCATCTTCTCACGTGCGTTGGTCCAGCTCCTCGTAAAAACTGACTCTGCCTTTCGGCAAGCCGTTAATCGATCTTCCCTCCAGGAAGGCGTCCGTCGTGTTCGCCAGCCGGACGGGCAACGGAGATACGACTCGTAAGATCGGCCTGACAACGATCGATCTTACGTGGACTGGTTTGGAAGTAGCGTAGATCGATGCTCGGGGCATCCTCCTGGCGGCTGTCGGCCCTGACATTGAATTCGTGGCGTTTGCTTTTGAGCGTGCCGGCGACATCGAGATGGATTTTCACGCGACTACGCGGACGACTTTGATCCTTGCTCGCTGGTTCGCGTGGCGTCGTGATTCCTCGAGTGACCAGGATCGTGGGTCTCTCTCTCTCTCTCTCTCTCTCTCTCTCTCTCTCTCTCGCGTGAGATTGAGCGGGGATAAAAGTGTTCTGTACGATGGGATCTGTGTTTTTCTTTATTTATTTGGATTTAGTTAAAGGAATTGAGCGGGACTTTTTATGGGCTAATGATGTTGTTTGAGAGAGTGATATTAATGGGTTAACTGAAGGACTTGGTTTTAAAAATTCATCGTGGGATACGTGATTAAAATGAAGTAATAATTAGTATACGTTTTGAAATGCTCGTGTTATAAATTTAAGGAGAATAGTGAAGTAATATGAGCAAGGATTATATATTTTATTCGATGGATAATTAACGATTTATCGTTGAAAAGGTTTATGAAAGAGCGCCGAAGGAAAGTTCTGGGTTGACGTTAACTGGTTAATAGATCGATACAAATCTTCTGTTCTGGGAGATCAGTCGTGTTCTAAATCGGCTTCGTACGTTGGAGTGTACGTTGTAATATTACAGAATTCTTGTTCATTCCGTTAAATAGAGAGATATGTGTCTGTGATAATGACAAAATTAATGTTAGAAGGGGACAAGGATCGTTTGTACGACTATGCGGATGGCTTTGCATCTGGATTTTCACTTGACGCAATAAAGTTCAGATTGTAACCGTTAAATCTACACAGTATGTACGTAGTTAATGATTAAAAACCTGAAGTCTCAATTAAATAATAGAACTACAAAACTACCGAACGTCCCAAAAAGTAGTAATATCAAATCCTTGGCTATTCTTAATCAAGAATATTCCTATCAGATAATCCATACCAAATAATTCAAGAAATATTCATATCAGACATATTCAGTATCATTGGTTCATCTCAACATTCCAAACCATTTCATTGTACTACACGATTAACTCTTTGCACCATTGCCACTTTGCACTAAATAAACCACTTGCACTCCCTAAACAAAAACCTAACCATTGCCACTCTGCACTAAATCCCTAAACAAAAACCTCATTTTCGTCCTTCCTTTTTTCATTCCTAAAATCTGCTGAAACACGGAATTTTGATAATTTCTCTCACTTCCTCGATCAAAACCTCAAGATAAAACTCCGAAACCTACACCGACATCGATGCCATACCCTTCGCAAAATCAGGGCAAAACTGGCGTGTATATGAGTTTCCCTCGAACGCAGGCGGATATAAAGTTATCAACGGTGAGGATTGCAACACGATACGCCCAACGATGAGAAAGATTTCCGATCGTGAGAGGGAGCGTCGTCGTCACGGCAAAGGTCTCCTCGATCCTGCCGGGCAAGGACGACGATACTCTCGACCGATTGCCTCGATCGATTCCCCCCGATCGGTTCCCTCGATCAAAAGGTTCTTCCTTGAACCCCTTTGGCAGCCAGATAAGGAGGCAGACCGTGTGCCCGCGCCGCGAACAATAATGCCGCTCTGCGGGAAAAGCAATGTGCGTATCGCATTCTACGGAGCCTGGAACGCACCTTTGGACAATGATCTCGAACGTCACAATCGCGCCACGATGCAAAGGCTGAATTGCCCAAAGGTCAAACAACTTTACTCGCGGATGTAACGCGCTAAGTGATTGAAATTGAATTAGATAAATGGTGCTTGGGAGCAGTTGCGAATTGTGGATGAAGCGGAGATGGAACGAAGAAAAAAAAGACGAGTAGCTAACGACGTTTTCAGCGTGTTATGGATCTTCATATAGTATATTGACCTTAGAGAGTTACTTGAAGTTAAATCGAATTATCTAATTATCCGAAAGGAAACTTATCGCTGATGTCTCTGCATGTGCAACGATGTGAGAACACTCGGATGGTTAATATTCGATCTAGGCCTGGTTATCGCGTGATTTTATATGTTATCGACTTGATTCGTTTTAGTCAAGATATAGATGTTGATTGTCGATTCAATGGATTGAAATTGAAGCGACGTAGCGCTTGTCCGGTATTTCGGAGATGATTTTGCACGAGCAACCTCGCGTATGATTTAAAGACTGAAGGACCTTATCGTATAATATAACGTGGAAAATTTAATGCATGATATTAAATAAAAGAACAGGATTTCTTCGATTTTTCTTTGGGACGCTGTTCGATACTGGCTACAATGTTGGATTGAGTGCTCTCGTTTAAGAGCCGCGCAATCGAAGGTTGAGTCAACATTGCGGTTGAGGAGAAAAATTCGAGGCAGCAAAGTTGAATAAAGAGAGCGAAGTATCTACTTCTCACTGCTCTTTTTGCACGTCTATAGCACGTATCCACGGCATCGTGACTTTCACGCCGTGTTCGGAATGCTGTAAAGCTAAAGGGTAAGGCGCCTTGGTAATTAACGAAAGGTAAACAAACAAAGTTAAAGAACAAATTCAAAATGCACGACTTCCCGTACATTTTAATCGTGACTAGAGTGTCGTGCGCTCGATGCTTATCGCCGTGTAAGTTGGGCGGCCAAAAGCGCAACGACTTTAATCGTCGATTTTAAGATTCTGATAAAAGGCGCTTTGCTTTCGGTGGATGTTATCCCGTAACTTTTTTTCTCTTACGCCAACAGCATCCTCGTTGAAGCTCACCTCGTAACAACCATTTCGCACTTAATTTACGCCATTTACTTCACTTTCTCGTCATAATGTCACGTATCGTATATCGTTGGAGATAGCTTGCGCTTTCGAGTGCTCGTAACAAAGAGGAAAGCGCGATACGCGGCATCGAGTTAAACTTGTATTTAATCTGCGGTTGTGAAATCTCGATTAACCTTTACTTTCTTAGGAAAGGCGCGCTTGTATAATTCACTGATAATCCGCTTTTCCGGACTTCTAACGCGATATCGACGTTATCCGTGCAGCTTATCCGCGATAAATCATGCCACTTCCGTTATCCATTGCCACTTTTGACAAGCATAACAACTTCTTTTTGACGGAAAAAGAACGACGCGTTGAGCGAAAACACACGACTCATTATATCTCCGCCAATTACACCGATATCCGTAAATCGATTTCTTTAACCGTGTTTATCAACCCTTTGCACTCGAGGGCTCCGGAGCGAAGCTATTTCAAATTTTTCTTCAAACTCGAGGACTCCGCTATGGAAACAATGCAAATAATTTTCATAAAAAATAATAAGTTCATAATACAAGAACAAAGACAAATCGTGAAAACTATTACATACGACTCCTTTAATTTCCTTTTAACGCGCATATCATTTACTTATATGCGAATATCATCTTTCCACCGAAATTGCTTCGAGTTGCTGGTAATACGAATGAAAAAAAAACGTCGAGTCCAAAGAGTTAAATCAAGGCCAAACTCAGTTATCCCTTACCTATACATCAATGATTCTTTTCGCCAGAAACGTATCAAACATTTTTATTATCAAAACGAATAAATCTTTCTTATATTTTACTTAGCAATTCTAACTTCGATCGTCTCAAGCTGAAATTGATGAAAATATCCAGGGCCCTTTATCGATAAAAACGCGTTTTCAACGAGAAACAATATAAAAGAGTAAAATCGCAGCTAGGAGCATTTTGGTCCTGGCATTTTCCCCGATGCAAGCAGCATAATCCGCTCGTCAATGCCGAGAGGGGCACGAACGACCCAAATG
This sequence comes from Ampulex compressa, assembly GCA_038496175.1. Lineage (NCBI taxonomy): Eukaryota > Metazoa > Arthropoda > Insecta > Hymenoptera > Ampulicidae > Ampulex > Ampulex compressa. The sequence goes on from JBCFXI010001691.1 coordinate 9,905, forward strand.
TTCGCCGCCTCGATTGTACCCTTCAAAGAAGCACGGATACTTTCCCGATAAACGACGTATTATTCGCGCGCACTCGAGCAGTCGACAGCGGCAGAAGGAGGAGCGGGTGGAAAAAGGGCTCGAATCGCCTCGAGATTGCGGTCGTTCGCGGCACCGCGCCGCTTTTTTCCCTTCTTCTGGCCCCGCTCGGGCCGCTCGTGTCGTAAAACACGGCGAGGCAGAGCGGCAATTACGAATGCGACTTTTCTCCCGATCGTGGATACCCACACAAGCGTTTCTCACGATAAAGCGCACCAGACGTTCACGATAATGGCTCCGAGCCGAGGCACGGCAACCTCTAATCATCGGCTAGCTGACTATATTTATTAATCCGCCGATAAATAACGCGCGGCCTTAGAAAGCTGCTCCCCTGCCGGAGGCCGCCGCCTTTCAAAATTGGGCTAATGATAAATCGCGATAAGATTTTCGCCCGTTGCCTATCGCGAAAGCTGCCCGATCCTCGAACGCTTCGAGGCCCGCGATAGCCCGCTGGAAGGTGACGTTCGTAACTTCGATTCGAGGCCACGAACGATAATGGAGAATCGGCGTGGAGTATTTTGGGAACTTATAGATATTTGTGTGAATGGGTGTGAGTGTGAGTGTGAGTGTGGGTGAGTGTATAAGTGTAAGTGTGAGTGTGAGTGTGAGTGTGAGTGTGAATGAGTGAGGGAGTGTGAGCGTGAGCGTGAGCGTGAGTGCGAGTGTGAGTGTGAGTGAGTGAGTGAGTGAGTGTGTGTGCGTGTGCAAAAAGTAACGGGAATTTTGTAAATTCACGGGATGTATTAGTTCGATTTGCACGATTTTTTACTTGTCGTATTGATGAATATGTCTAAAAAGTAGCTGTACGTTATTAACCATATCGGATGTGTACTCTACTGTCAGCTTTAAGGTAGGTTACGTGTGTTTTAGTACTATCGGCGATTATTTCTTCGTGAAGATGTTGAAATAGGTGGACGTTGAAAACGTATAAAAAGGTGGACGAAAGCAACAATGTATTGATACCCAAGCCTGCACATTCGACAGATATGGCTACCTATGACTTTCTCCTGTTCCCAAAAATCAACAGAACCCTAAAGGGCCGTCCTTTTGCGAGCACAGATAAGATAAAAAGCGCATCTCTGAGAGAGCTAAATGCTATCCCAAAGATCGAGTTCCGGAAGTGTTTCGGGAATTGGAATAAGCGCTGGAATAAGTGTATAACACCTAATACGGACTATCGCCAAGGGGATAATATCGACGCAAAGGAATCAAATTTATTCCAAAAAATGAAAATTCCCGTTACTTTTCGAACACACCTCGTATATATATACACGAAATATGATTGCTCGTCTGAAACGCGTTAAAATCCTCCGAGATAAAACTATCTTATACCACACGTTTATATCGCGAGATAATATCGCTATATGCGATTCTACGAAATTTTCATCCACTTATAAGAAAGTAATAATAAATCGGCACACATTATATTCGGTCCAGGATCTTTAACGTACGATACCTGCTCACGACAGTCAGATTTCTCTGATAAACTGGCTCTGGAAATGTGTGCTAGCTGAATATACTCTAGTAGCACTGACGTATGTGCGTCGTTGATGCGATCGGTGTGGGTAAAATATTTGAGCTATATATCCGCGGCACACGTGTACAGCAGGATTCATGGCTCCGCACCTGATCCGTTTAATGCATAATAATTACGGCACATTTGTTGTCCGCTGGCAGAGGAGAAGATCGTGCGAATAATTAGTAGCGTGATCGACGAATAATAGTAATGACGTATAATGCAAATGTCGGGCAGCTCTTGCGGCTAATAGAGTGTTGTCCAGCGGCATAACGAATGATCGTGCTAATAATTAATGAGATAATTAACGGTTAACAGGAGCGACGGCAAATAGAGCGGATCCGCGAATAGCCGGGGATACAAATGGTTCGACGAGAGCCCTGAGAGACGAATAATAAATGGTATTGGCGAAAAACAAACTGGAGCAATAGTAAAGTATCATTAAAACGGCGCTCTAAACTGATATTTATTATTCGAGTAGCATGATAAGTAGCGGTATTAATGATTAGCAAGTGAAGAATGTATATTAGGAACGATAAATTATACGAATGCTGTTGTAAACGGAGTTCGAGTTAAATGTTGGCCGTTTTGCGATTACTCGTGTTTATATTATTATTATCATCACACTATTTAAGAATGAATATATCTGAGCTTATGAAAATAGGACAAACTGTACTGAAATTTCCTTTTATGCTCTTTTCTTACGATGAACTAAATGATTTCTTAAGACAATCTATATTGACCAACTTTAGATCGCGTAATTTAATTTTCAAGTCTTACCCTATGGCTGGCGAGAAATTACGACGATCGAGTTATTAAACGAGACAGCGATTAGTTTGGTACATTCAAAGGAGTATTCGCGAGCGTGCACCCAAACAACGGCTACGCAGTACCGCGAAAACGATGCGTTGTGTCATGGCAAAATCAGGCTTATCTAGATCTGCTTAACCACTGGTCGTTTGCGAGAATCGAGATGGAGTGCCGCGATATGCAGGTACACGTATTAACGTGCGATACATAAGTACATATATTAATATTGATTTCGATCTATGCCTCTCCTCTCCCTCTCTCTCTCTCTCTCTCTCCTCTCTCTTTCTCCATGCAAAACGTTTTGCCCGCAGTTTAAGGAGAACATGCACGCGTATCCCAAGTTGTCAAGGAAGCAAAGTCTATCGCTGCTTCTCCTTTCAAATTTGATCGCCAAACCATAAAAATACGATTAAAGATAAATAAAAAAGAATAGTAGTAATATACATAAGCGATGCATCATTTGACGATACAAAAAGCAGCACTTTGATATACAATAATCTATAAATGAAAAGAAATACAGTACCTCGACCAAAGCAAAGCACTGTGAACTATATAAGATAAGAAGGATTTTCCGATATTCTTCAAGTTCAAAAGTATTTTTTTCATCATTCTTTTTTATAAACACCCAGGGTAATGAGGAAGCGGGCCAAAATGTCGGTCGTTCGTTGAATTTCGATGTAGGAAAGAAATCGAGCGATCCACTGACGTCATTATCTTCCAACAAAACCTGCCAAGAGCAAGAAGAGAGGAAGAAGGACGCCGTGTGCCAAGAGCTCGGGAAGAAGGAGGCCGTATGCCCGACGAGTTGGGCCTTGGTGGAGGTGGAAGTTAGGCGTGCACGTGTTTAAATTGGGCCATGGACCCGGATGCCTTATCTTCGAGGTCGTCCACGCGTGTACGGGCCCCTAATATGCCGACTTTTCACTGGCAGCGAAGTCTCGAATTACCCGCCGAGGCCACCGACCTCTTACGAACCTTTGCACTCCAATTTCACCTTTTTTTTTATAACATACTTATCTTTTTACGAATTAAACACAACCTTCCGCAAACGAAACGTAGCTTCTTTATAGCGTAGCTTTATAAATCCAATTCGTCCTCCTGAGAGTCAAGTTTCTTTTTTATCGAAGTAGCGTTCTCCACGATGAAATTCCGTGCAAATTTTTCGAATAATATCCACTTACTTGATCCGACTGATCGTTCTGTTGCAACAATTAATTACTCGGTTTTCGAACATTATTTCGTGAATATGTGTATAAAGTTATTTCGCGCAGCTGGAGGAGAATCGTTATAAATCAGCTTGTGCATATAAATTATGTATAATTCTTTCTTCATAATGAATAAGCATTTCGTGTAGCTTTATGTTATTTTATATGATTTTAAGTTTGAGTATTATTACCTCTGTGCAATACAATTTGTCTGCCTTTTAATATTCTTTCGTAGTCTTGAGCAATAAAGACGAGTGAATTCGAGGTGCGAGAAGATCGATTTCGGAGTGCAAAACCGGTAACGCATCGGCTCCCAGAATCCTTTCCCTTCTTCAGGATGTCGCATTTGTTTACGAAACGTCTCGCGTCTTCGCGGAACCTGTCGGTTTTTGCTGCCTGCGTGCACCGATGCACCGTAATTCTATACGAGGATACGCGAACGACACGTGGACATTCGTGCGCCCGTGGATTTTTCGTCACGCAAAGCTGAGGATGATCGATCGTCGGTGTCGAGGCAAAGTGGCTGGGTAATATCGGCTCCTCGTCTTGCACGCAGACTTTCGATTTAATCTCGTTCAGTGCCCTTCCCTTCGGAATCTCGAATTATCGATTTAACATCGCGCAGCTTTCTACTCTTTCAATATTGTCGAATACTGTCGGTTTGATTTTGTACAATCCATTCTCAAGGATGATGTGTAAATGATATGAGCCGTTCAGTGCACACATCGATTAACTCGACTTTTTGAAAAATCTTAAATTTAAGCGTCAAAGCACTCGGTATAGTCGTAATTTTTTATATTTATAATATCTTTCTTGAATAATAAAGATTAAGACCGTTAAACGGCAAAATTTTTTTGGCCATTGAGTAATAAGTAATTGATTTTAGAAGCCATTTTGATTCTTTTTTGGCTACTCTTTCTTATTAATTTGATATGCCGTTAGATGAAAACTATATCCGTATTTATGCACTCTACGTTATATATTTGAATTTATATTATAACAGGAATTTTAAAAATCAATATACACTGTTTCATCGCATTTCTCGACTTTTTGTTTTATGGAGTTGATCGATGTGTGCACTGAACGGATTATATAATACACATCGCTATTGCACTTTCGTGTCAAAATAACAACGAATTCGTATTTCTATTATATCTGGATTGCACTTTCGTGTCAAAATAACAACGAATTCGTCTTTCTATTATATCTGGATGATACTAGCGCACATTGACATTAGCAGAAGCCACTTGCGCTCTACATATAGAATTATATAGTGAGTAAAGAAATGTGAAAAGAAAAAACTAGAGGAAAGTTATCGATTAAAGGATTACTAAAGCATTTCAGCATTTTTCTTGTAATACATGGATCCTTCATTTACCATCGATAAGACCAATACTAACTATGATTCGATCAGCCTCAGAAATCTAAAGAGTCGCTATTGTAGCTTTATTCCCTACCAAATCAACGACTGCATATCTGACCAACCTCCACGATCGTGGCAGCCATTTGCTTTTTTCGATGCCACACATCGTATAGAAGCGTCCAGCGACGAGATTCAAAATCATTTATCTCGAATTGCGCGTCACGATGCTTCTCGAAGGCCCAGCTCGACTCTCTCGTTACTTATCGTGCTCCTCTCGTTAAACACGCGTCGAAGTCGCGTTGATCGAAAAGACAAAGGAAAGCGATGTGACCCGACGATAGAGGGGATCAAATAAGACAATGGGGCAGAATGTCACCGAGGCGGACAGAGGAGGATGTGGAAGGAAGAGATGCGGAAGGTGGTATGCTGCTGGATAAGAGAGACATGCCGACGTCGATGAGGATAAGGGAAGGAGAGAAGGGGAAGAGAGTAATCGAGAAATGAAGAAGGGGACAGAATAAGAGAGGAGTATGGAGGATTCGATCATGATAAACTCTGAGGATTTTCTTTCATCAATTAGAAGAGAAGTAAAAGACGATGTAACCTAGCAATAAAAATGAAGACAGAGATATAATCAGGGATAATTTTCGTGGTTTGCCTACTGGAAAGGCATAGGGAAAGGGATGTAATCAAGGTACACTTTAAAAGGATAGAAAGAGAACACGAAGTTTGTAAATCTACATAGCGCATGTTTTTTTTGCTTCTTGAGAGAATAAAAGAGAGTCCTGGTCCAGTGTTTTTTTGCTTCGTGAGAGAATAAAAGAGAGTCCTGGTCCAGTGTTTTTTTCCACGCCAATTTTCTTTAATACGATTTATTCACCACGTTAAATATTACAGTTTTTTAATATTCGTTTTATTTATTTTACAATTTCCTGATTATTTAATTATTCGAGCCACACGCCAATGGCTATAATTATTACTGTTCCACGCAAAGTGCCGATGTGGTCGACTGGAATTCTAACTCCACAGGATTAAGTGGAGGATTAAAATATAAAAAGCGTGCGAGTAGATGTCCTGTCAGGCCAAGAATCGGCGATTGTTCTTAGGAATAAAAGAAATGGCGAGTGAAATCGAGTAACGCGATAAATAACGGAGAGTGTAATCAGGAGAAAACGGTATTCATGGGCATCTCGGGCTGAGCAGAGGGTAAAGAAAAGGGTGTAATGAAAGAGCACGTAAAAGCAAAGAGTACGATTATGGTAAATCGATATACCGTGTCTTGTCTCGAGAATCGACGGAGCAGAAAGGTGAAAGTGCGATCGAGAGACGCGAAAGAGCAGGGAGAACAGCAGGGTGAGGTACATCGGTGAACAAAAAAGAAAAGGCATATGTAACGAGGCATTAAGAAAAATAACCGAAAGTATAATAAAGAGAAACCGACGCATCGTGATTTGCGAATGCGCGGAAGATAAAGGAAATGCTGCAGCGAATAAATATGCAAAAATTACGATTAATCGATGTAACGTTCCTCGAGAAGAAAGACGGATGTGTAAACAAGCTTCGCAAAACAGGTGTAAAAACGAGAAAAAATGTTAATTGCCGCTTCATCTAGAAAGGAATATCTCAGTTTTTGATTTTATCCAAACAAACTGTGGAACTCCTATGCCATGTCATCTTACAGAAATAACCAAGAATCTTTCCATCTCTGCGGTTTGATGTTTCTACCCAAGTTAACGATAATAGTCCGAAGAGAGTGTAAAATCTGCATCAAAATCTAAAACGACTAATTACACCATCTCCCGGCTAGAAAAGTTGATTTTACATAATTACTTCTGAATTAATTGCCAAGGAACATTCACTTGTTCCATCTAAAACTTACTTAATCCTAAATTACGATACCTTGCTGAAATTTACGTTATAAAAAAAGTATCGTGAAATCAGCTATCCAAAGAAAACTTCGTGCAACTTGCACAAATGAGCCGTTCAGTGCACACATCGATTAACTCCACTTTCCAAAAAATCTTAAATTTAAGCGTCAAAGCACTCGGTATACTCATAACTTTTTATCTTTATAACAACCTTCCTGAATAACAAAGATTAACACCATTAAAGGGCGAAATTTTGTTGACCATAGAATAATAAGTAATTTATTTCAGAAGTCATTTCGATTAACTCCATACTCCAATGTAAATCCTTTCAATAACGCGATTATATTATTAATCATTGGATTATCCGTTCCGGCCGTGCATCGAGGCTTCTTATATTGCAACAGGAATTTTAAAAAACAATATACACTATTTTATCGCATTTCTCAACTTTTTGGTTTATGGAGTCAATCGATGCGTGCATTGAACGGCTCGAATATCGTCATCGATCTTCCTAGAGAAACTTTCGCTTTGGAGGAACTATCGTTGGGAAGATCATCGATTCGATTAGGAAGCACGGCCAGGACAAGCGATAGCGGTTCGAATAAATTCCAGCGACCGGATCGTAAGTTTCACGACATTAAGGCAAGCTGGGGTCAATAGAGGAGGAAAGCACGGTAGGACATCGGCCAACAGAAGCGACGTGTCATGATTGGCTCCAGGAACGGTCCATGGCTTTCACGCGGCCAGTTCGGAAGCGCGCGCTCGCGGCAGCTGGACCGTGGCGAAACGAGGAGCGTAATTAATTATCCTGTATGATGGGGCGAAGTGTGCGGGAAAACGAGCCACCGTCGTCGTTGGAAGATGCATCGCTGTCGCGCAAACCGCGATCGCTTCGCGTTGCTTACTAGCCAGGAGAGATGTTGATGCCGAAGAACAGGTCCGTGTCGTTTAAATATTGGGGGTTTCGAAAAAGGACGTCGATTTTTCCCCGCGTAATTAGTAATTTTTTCAATCGAAGTTGGCTCGTTTTTTATTTCAGTGATCAGTGTGGCATTGTCTAGTTTTCGAGGTTTTCAACTTCCACGGGTACCTTTTTAATCGAAATTGAAGGATGGATACTTGTTGAACCGTCTTTGAGGCTTGTGAACTTTCAAACAATCGCCAAGTACGGAACGAATGTTTTTGTTCTGTTTTTTTAAAGAACGATAAAGCATCGAGTTTTGAGTAAATTCTTCGCTTGGTAAAAATTGATTCTTTGTAAATCAGGGCAATCGATTCTAATTTTACATTCTTCGTTAAATCTTCTTTAAATTCAATATTAACTAGTTATAGATATAGTTTTTCTATGGCACTTATGATGTTTTGAAGAAAAGAAGACAAAGAATCAACGAGCATTAAAATTGAAAAAATACAAAGTTACTTTTTCAATGTTTTATACATGTATACTTTTGGTAGCTACTAGTTAAGGTCGGTTGTTGTACTGGTATCAATATATTTTAAGGATTCAGGGAAACGCAAAAATTCATATTTTTCATTTTTTTTACAATCTCTTCTCGCATACAACAAAATTGATTGTCCGTAGAAGAGATTAAACAATTACAACTTAGCACACGATGCTCTAATAAAACCAGTTCTTTAAGATAAACAAAAAGTAACTTTGTTTAATTCGCGAATTAATGCAGAACACGCATCGATAACTTTCTGTTCCCTCGCGATCACTGTTTTTTTTACTCTCTTTTTTTTTTACATGTCTTCTCATTAAGAAGCAAAGGACCATCCGGTCGTTGGCGTTGATTCGGTTTGTAGCGAGTTAAGACACCTCGAGCAGCGATCGAAGTCCTGTTCCCGCCGATTCTGCGAGATGCACTTTTCGTGCCAGAGGAGATATTGAATCCAGCGATTAATCACCGTCCCTTTAAGGAGCGACCAATTACCAGCGGAAACACCGATAATCGCATCGAGATAACGATAATAAATAAGTAACCGTGCCGGTGTTACTTTAAGCGCGAGACGAGTGTCGCTGTCGCGGTTTAAATCGATGCTCGCCAGCGGTTATTATATGCAGCTTACGGCCGATTCGACACGGCGATAATTTTTGTTCTTCTCAAAATGTCGCTCCCCCCCTTCCCTCCCCATTACTCAGCAAAATACGATCCAAAAGGCCCTCGCGTTGCGCAATCGGAATACTGTGTCACTGTAATTATAACGGTCAAAAGTGGAACTCGAGGGATCGAATCGCTGAAAATCATTTTGCACCTTTTCTGTATGTAAAAAGAGAGCGTAGAAAATTTACGTTGCAACAGAGAATACGATTAGAAATTGACAAATTCGAGTGATTCCAGATAATTGTTTGTTAATATACGTATAATTGATTGGAAGAAAGAAACCACTTTTTTTTTTTAATTAAAGCCTCGAATTTAAATCGTATTTTTTGGTGATAAAAAAATTTAGCTTCTGGATTTTCTATACGTTTTTTTGTTTAAAAGATGAAGAGTTTTGGTTACTTTGACAATATTATAGTTTGCTTTGCTCGCCATTCTCCCTTAGAACGTAGTCAACTCGTATACCGATTTTTTCCGTGCATAATTGCATAGCACATCCATTAGAAAAATCTAGATTAGAATTTTATTGGCCAATTTGGAGTTTCTTATACGACGTGCCTATCGCTTAGCCCGTGATCCGTAATTTGTATTAAATAACGAGCATCGAGTGGCCGGTTCTGGAATTCGAAACGATTTTAGCAAGGGATGACAAATTATCGCGGCAGAATTATGGAACCGTTCTAATCTGCTCTTACGGGTTCCCTTACTTTCGATCAAAGTAAATCGACTCGAATTAACACCATTAAACTGTCCGCGACTAAATCTGTAATAATGCCGATCTAAACCGGTTACAACGTTAACCGGCTCGTTTTAGCTGATCTTTGGAGAAGTGGGTGTCCTTCGGTCACGGGTCGCTTTAAAAATCCACCTAGGCATGTAAACTATCTATTTTTATGCCCGAGGCTATAGAACCATTCTAAATCGTCGCAGCGCGGAATAGGGCTTTCCGACGAAAAAACAAACATTTATCCATATTTACCACAATCATTAGTAGACAATTCGCACCTCGTTCAAGTACTCACTATATTCGCTCAAATTCAATAGAACGTATTAATCGATCGATAGAGCAAAACAGTAAATAATAAAGATCCCCTTCCCTCTTCACACTGTCTAACGCCATCCGCCGGATAAAAGCACTTCGAAATACAAAAGGAGAGGAGAAACGGTTTACCCCTACTTCTCCACGCACTCATCGAAAGTACCTTTCAACTCTTTGCGCCAGAGGTGTTTAAGCGTTTGAGGTACCCGAGGTGGAATATTATCGGTATTTCAATATAACACGATGCTCGACAGCCCACTGAGGTAGCCGTGAGAAGGACAAATCATCCATAAGGTATCCTCCTAAGAACTATGACGCTTGGTTTGCCATGGAATATCCACGATATCAAATCATCCAATTCACTTTCTTTATAATCAAATCCCAATGCTCTATCCTCAGCGATTTGGGTATTGCGATCCTGGCGAGGTCCATGAAAGCGTTCGTCGAATGTCGAGGAGCCAGACGACAAGGTGGAAGTCCCTCTCGTTACGAAGCCAGCATAAAAGCGTGGCTACTCGGCGGTGTGAAAAATCGCAAAGAGGAACCAGTCGCGCGGGGATTATCAAGGACGTTGAAAAAGAGTCGCTCCCGGAGGCCCGACCGCTTTCGCAGCGGGGGGAGGGGGGAGAGTCGGATGCAAGTAGAAATCCACCCACACGCGGGCATGGCGGCTATTCGCACGTGAGCGCGTACGCCGGCAGGCGAGTGTGTGGGTGCACGCTTGTAATCGCGGAGAATGCCGGAGCAGGGCGTGGTAGAGCCGGTGGTTAACTATCCTCGACAAGGCCGTACGTGTTCCGGCTCCAAACTGTTGGCGACAGGTCCGCCCAGGCGGATAAAGTGAAAAATGTATACAGCGTATTTTCGATAATGCGAGGGATTTAACTGCTAATTATACCGTAACAAGAATCTGCTATGCTTGTGTGCTATGCATAAGGTGAGAAATTTATACGGTGTATTTTTAATGATGCGAGGGATTTAACTGCGAATTATACCGTAACAAGAGCGTGCTGTAGTTTTAGGCTATAGATCAGGTGAAAAATGTATATGGTGTATTTTTTAATAATGCGAGGGATTTAACTGCGAATTATACCGTAACAAGAACGTGCTATAGTTTTAGGCTATAAATCAGGTGAAAAATCTATACGGTGTACTTTTAATAATGCGAGGGATTTAATTGTGAATTATACTGTAACAAGAATCTACTATGCTTGTGCGTTATGGATAAGATGACAAATTTATACGGTGTATTTTTAATAACGCGAAGGATTTAACTGCGAATTATACTGTAACAAGAATCTGCTATGGTTGTGTGCTATGGATAAGGTGAAAAATGTATACGGTGTATTTTTAATAATGCCAGGGATTTAACTGTTAATTATACCGTAACAAGAATCTGTTATGGTTGTACGTTATGGATAAGCTGAAAAATGTATACGGTGTATTTTCAATATCTTGAGGGATCTTTTCTTTTTTTTTAAATTAATTTTTTGGCACCGACTGCTAAGGTCATTTTGCCTAGGATCTACTGTTCAAGGTGAATTCCGAACCACCAATGTGAGGGATTTAAATGCAAATTATGTCATAACAACGATCCGCTATGGTTGTATAATATTGACAGCTCTATCGGGGTAAATAAAGTGAAAAATGTGTACAGAGTATTTTCGATAATATGAGGGATTTAACTGCAATTTATAGCGTAAGAACGAGCTGTTACGGCTGTACACTGTTGGCGACAGGTCCGTTGAGGTGAATAGAGAGAAATATTGTATGTGCACAGCGTATTTTCGATAATGCGAGGGATTTAAATGCAAAATGTACCGTAACAAGAATCTGCTATGCTTGTACACTAAGCATAAGCTGAAAAGTGTATACGGTATATTTCCACTAATGTAAGGGGTTTAAATGCAAATTATAGCGTAATAACAGTCTACTACGATTTTACACCATTGGCGACAAGTTTATCGAGGTGAACAAAGAGGAAAGTGTATACAGAGTATATTCAGTAAAACGAGGAATTTGAATAATGTAGTGAAAAATCGATAATCTGAGGAACAAGTCAACGTGGCTTTAAAACGTTGATAATATGTCCTCGAAGATGAATAAAGATGTAAAGAAAAATATGTACAGTATATTTTAAATAACGTCAGGAAAGTATTTATAATCCAAGGAATAAATCGTTGAAGCTACAGACTGTTAGCGGTAGGTTTATTTAGGTAAATAAGGATGCGAGCAATATATATATAAATTCTCTTTCAAATACCGCCGAAGAACCTACAGACACATTGTCTGATCTATAAAAATGGCGGAAACATAGGTAAACGTATACTCATATCCACAAGTATGACTTTCACTATTTATTACGCAGATCGCTATCGACATCCAAGCATAAGGCACGGTAATTCCGCATGATATCTTCAATGACTGTAGGAATGCATGAAATGCATCATGCGAAACTAGACGGGAGTGTGCGAAAGCGTTAAACAATTAATAACCTTGCCTATTGACGCGTATGCGAATATCAATGGAGGTCGCGTCGCAGGATTGCGGTGAGATAACTTTTGCACAAACTTAAAGACGTAGTTGCGTTTCAAAGACAAAGGATTTGCAGATTCAGGCTTATCGGTGCTTTTTTCAGCGCTAAAACGGAGAATACGGTTTTACATTTTCCACCGGTATTCGAGAATAGTTTTGCATCTATAAATAACGAGACACGTCGCGAAATTCTCGCTCTGATACCTGGTCGTGTTTGCTGATAAGCAAGAAGCTGCAGTTCTTGTCAGTAATCATAGACTTTTACGACCTCTGAAAAGCGGATTTTAACAAAATGAAGTGAGATGCAAGATAATACCGTAGATCTCTGTTTGTTCAAGTATAAGCAACAAAGTTGTTTTCGTAATAAAATAATTTCAAGCACAAGGATAATTTGGTTCTCTACAATAGCGCTTATAGTGCAATTTCGTTTTCTCATTTAAATTTTGATAGTGCCACTCAGTCTGGTATTAATCGAGTCCAGGAAACTCCAATTCCTATCCGCTACTGAATTTAATATTATCGAGGATACAAATAAAAATTTGCATTTATTCACTTAATCTTTTCATTAGGAAGACGAGCCTAATTCTTCATCCATTTCACGTTCCACATTCCCATATCCTCTATGAAACGAAGCAATCCTCTCCATTTATTCCAGAAACAATCCGAACGCTCTCGAAATCCTGTCCATCAAGCACGAGCCATTGACACGCTTTGCAAAGTGCCATTCTCAGTTTCGGCATTTCATATTCCATTCCAATTAAGAATCGCGCTTTCTCCCCAGCTAGTGCCCATTACGGGCTCGGTGTTACCTCAGATTGCTTCGTGTATCGAATCCGCAGTTCAAATTCATCTACGTCGGGTCTATACTGTGGTACATCCGAACATAATACTGCGCCCAGGACAGGAATAGGATAACCTCAGTATGAGTTTCACAGTAGACCGCACGGTGTAGTAAAGTTTCTTGCTTTGTCCCATTTCGGTGCGCTTAACACTGGAACTGTCGAAGCAGTGGAGAGGACTAGTCTACGATGTATTACGATAATATGATACACGTATAAAATCGAAATTTTTCGAGATCCCCCGTTATTTTTAACTCATGATTCTCCTGGACTTCCACTTGCTAGTATAACAAAATATTTGTGATTCGTCTTGCAGATCATTGTATCCTGATTTTCGTTGCGAAACACAAATAATTGCAGGGATCGGTTTACTTTCACTTCGTACGCATACCTTTTTTCCAAAAATTCATCGTAACAAATTTCTCGTTCAACTATATATACACATTGGTGATATTGTTTAAACGATCAACGCTAATACTCTTTATTCGTCGTTTGAACCAGCGTTCAAGCATTCACATATTTTTTTTCACCGAGATATCTTTAAGATTAACACGGTATTCATAGTGTGCTTCGTGGTACCTTCAGTCGCAATCTCTAAAACATCGTTATTTTAATTAATATCATCTCGCAATCTCTAAAACATCGTTATATATTTATATATATTTTATTTTAATTTCATTTATATTTTACGCAATCATAAATCCATCATTACTTTTTCTTCTAAATCCACGATCTATATCTCTTTTATAACCATTTCTTCTCCCTATAATATATACCTATAATCCTCCAAATACACCTATAATATAAACCTATAATTCTCCAAATACACCTATAATAAATCCATAAGCCGTACATTTTCCCTTCCGCTTCTCTCAACGATGAACAATACTTCAAATCACAAATGTACAACCAGTAGTTGAAAATAAAACCTCGAATCTGGAAGGAAAAACCGGTAGAAGCTACGATCGTACACCAAATATAATCTACTTCCATTTCTTTATTTCACTCTTATCCAACCGATCAGCGCGATCGGTGCTCGAATCAAAGAAACAAACAAGCGATCCGACTGTCGCTCGGTCGAAGGCGCATGCGTGCGTACGCCGCGCTCGAAGGGGGTTGCACGATCGGGCGGCTTAGGAAACACGGCCGATCGGTCGTGTGTGGGTGCGCGTTCACGATCGCAGAAAATGCCTGAGTAGGGCGTGGTAAAACCGGTGGTCAACTTTCCTCGGCAAGGCCGTACGTGTCCTGGCTTCGAACCGTTAGCGACAAGTTCGCCCCGCTTCTTTGGGCCGTTGCACGCTGGCCGAGAGAAAAGGTGAAAGGGATACCGATGCGCGGCTTCGTTACGTAAGCGCGAAATTAACGCTCAAATCAAAAGGACCGCGCGCTAGTGTCCTTCGATATCGAGGTTAACCCGTTACAGCCTAGTCTTCTAGCTCTGGGACTGTTATAGAGTCATATTGTAACGCCTTCGCTGGAGAAGCTGGGATACTTTTCCAAAAATCATGGAAGATTTGGAAATTTTGATGAAAGAGTGCGTATGCGTTAGTAAAGCCCTGGAGGCCATTTATACGATATGCTGTTCCATTCTAGCTCTGGGACTGTTATAGAGTCATATTGTAACGCCTTCGCTGGAGAAGCTGGGATACTTTTCCAAAATTCATGGAAGATTTGGAGATTTTGATGAAAGAGTGCGTATGCGTTAGTAAAGCCCCGGAGGCCATTTATACGATATGCTGTTCTATTCTAGCTCTGGGACTGTTATAGAGTCATATTGTAACGCCTTCGGTGGAGAAGCTGGGATACTTTTCCAAAATTCATGGAAGATTTGGAAATTTTGATGAAAGAGTGCGTATGCGTTAGTAAAGCCCCGGAGGCCATTTATACGATATGCTGTTCCGTGTATAAGCCTGTACTGTATACTTTATGAATCGATACGAAATGTGAAATTTTTAATCGTAAGCCTGTTTTGTATAGAAATTATTTCTTGCGTGAATTTTGGAACCCATAGAACTAATGTGGAATGGATGAGTTATTCCCTGGCGTGTGATTGGGAACCGAAATTCCGTATTCGAACGATACGAGGCATCTTCCTGTGAATGTGCATAATGTAGTTTTTAAAACAGGTGATTTGAAATCTAAGAGGAGAAAAACACGTGTTTCTTCAAAATAAACCGATCTTTCGACTCATCCCCGAGTCTCAAAAAACCCGCAGCTGTACGCTTCCAAATATCGCACGAATAACATTCCTGATCCGCATTAAGAACAGCGTTTTAAACGCGCAAAAAACTGTCCCTAACATATCCATGAATAATCCTCTAACTAACACCTAATGTTTCATAATGACTTCAAGATAAACTCTACAATAACCATCATCATCGATCTTGATCGAAAACCAACGATTACCTTCCACCGCCGCCTATCCTCACCTACGTCACCACCAAGCTGAGTATCTCCCCAAAGGTACGCTCAAACCTTCCACGCGGTACCACCAACGCGATCGCACAACATTTGAGAATATCCCCAACGGTACGTGCAAAATGCAAATCATAGCAGAACAATGCCGGATCGCAGCACGCGAAACGTACCGGATCTTACGCCGATAATCCAGGTACTGCCGTATAAAGAATTTCAAATAACCGCCGCCAGTTCCAGCGCTAAGCTTCCCGGCGTGGATATCGGTATGAATATCGCAGGAGGAATTCCATCGTCTCCGAATCGAGGAGCGGAGAGCGCGAAGCCGCCTGGAGGCCCGGAGATCGCGTGGCTGGGAAACCACCACGTTCGGGATTAAATGGCAAAAGGGATAGGTACGGCCCGGAGAGCAGGCTGATTGTGAGTCAGCATCGAGCGGCGCACCGTAATTGCAACGGCGTGTAATTGCACCGCGGGTCGTTTAACATCGCCGCCGCCGCCGCCGCTGCGCGGTGTCAACTCCGCGTGTTTGATAAGCACCTACAGACCTATATTAAGCCCACGGAAGGTGCGCTATAAATCCCGTCATCGAGGGTGGGCGCGATAATAAACACCCGGGGATTTTTGCAGCGAGGACGAGCCTGGCTTCGCAACGGGGCCGATAGGCCAACTTTGATTTTTCATGTCTATCTCTCTCTCTCTCTCTCTCTCTCTCTCTCTGGTCGATGTTCGAAGCTTTGAAGACGTTTATGGTTGATCGTTGATGTTACGTTTTGGGATGCGTGTAGGAAATTGTGGACTTGTTAACACTGGGATGTACAGTGTTAAAAGCGGTTGAAGGTTTTTGATTGGTTTGTCGAATGATTTTTGTGGTTCGTCTAACGATTTTATGTTGTGGGGTTTTTTTTAGGATATTGAGGTTGAGACGGTGCGTCGGCTGGAATTATTAAATAGCTTGAAGCAGATTTGTAGAGATTAATCGACGTTTTTATGGTTACTATGGTCGATTTTGTCTGAACGTGTGAGAAAAGAGTTTCTGTGAAGAGACGTGAGTTTGAAGTTGAAATGAATTAATTCTCTGATATGCTATTCTTACTGGGTCAGGATGGTTGTTGAGCGAAACGGTTTGATACTCGAATATAACTGACCGCGTGAATCTTTCGATGCACGTATTTCCTTTTGAAACTGATCGAATGTTTATGATCATAATTATAGTAATATAATCATAATATGGTAATATTATCGTTCTTTAAAAATTAAGTTAACATAAAATCGTCCATTCGTTAGATCCTGTATACGAGTTACATAGTCAGTAAAATAAAAGATCTGACCAAAGAAACTGATTTGTGAATTTTAAAAAAAATGTTCAACATGTTTAGTTGACTCTGTACATATAGCCATATTACACCTTTAATCTCGTTTAACTCGATGAGAGTCGCGGTCGACGATCCCCTCGTTAGTCCCGGAATATTACCCGAGAAATCCATTTTGCACGCGATCGAGTAATTATCAGCAATTGAAGCCTTACGGAAGGTTGAGAAGCGTGACATCCAACAGCAATTTTCTCGTGGCACGCGTGGCTAGGTGGCATGGCCACAAACAAAAAGGAGAACGTCTCTCTTCCCGATGAGATTCAACCATCCGCGCTTGCAATCGCTTTTCCTAATAGACCATTACGTAATGGAACACACCGCCGGCTCTTTCAGCTGACAGAGCGGTACGTGCATCGGGTGCGCTCTTACTTTCGATATCGTTTTCGAATTCCCCGAGATATCCGTGATCCCAATATAAACATTTTACTTACTGGAAACGCATTAATTAGCATCTCAATCTCCGCCGTGCTGCATGTATCGCGGAACGCATCGTCTCGTCAATTTTCGTCAAGCTGCGCGATGTATTATTCAAGAGTAAGTTACACAATGATCTTTGAGTAAGCAGATATCCTTTCGAATCCTAAAAATTTCCAGCTCTTCTTACCTCTCGGTTTAAACCAAATCCTCCTTCCTTGGTCCAGGAAAACACCTGGAACGCGAAAGTGCAATTCGATTGCGCAAGAATACACAGAAGAAAAGTACGAGCATCGACGTTTCTTCCCGCTTTACGCTAAGTAGGCGCCATATTGTGCTATACATATATTACAATATAAACGAAATATTGTATTATCCTTGTGAAAAGACTCTGTATCCTCAGTCCCCGTAAAACCACGCGCGTTCTGTTGAAGAGATGCGAAACGCCAAAATCTTCCATTCCGCGGGCTATGCCATGTACAATTCGCATAAAAGGAATCCATGTACCGGTTCGATAAAGCCACGGGGAATTAATGCAAAAGTATCTTTCTCCAGTCGCACAGGACTATACGCAGTTGGAATAAAGAGAACGTTATCGTTACAAGCCGAGCAACGACGTGGTCTCGTTGCAACAGATCAGGCTACACGGACGTTAAATATCGAGCGCAGAATGGCGGAACATAGCCGCGTTTGGCGATACTTTGGCATCCCGACGGACGGGTATTTAACGTAGCAAAAGTTCCAATTTGCATGTCGGCCTCGGCCTCTCGCTCCCTCGAACACCTCGGTTTTCGCGTACGATCCCGTCACGCCGGCTCACGATCACCGAGAACTTATGTCCTGGGCGCGGTAAAACGGTCTTTATTTTACAAACGTTATTATCCACATCGAACCTGGATAACTTCCGCTTTCTCACCGCGCTATGCATATTAGGGACGGTTCGTTTGACGCGCCGCCATTAGCACGATTGACCCTCCGCGGCTGTGATTGGCTGGAACGTAAATCTCTCATTGGCTGATTGGAATTACTTTTCGAAGTCTGTATGGCGATTAAGGGAATGGCGCGTGCTGTTGATTTTTAATGTACTTACGGCCGATAGTCGATTTTCTTTGTTTGCGAATACACGTGATATTATATGAGTTTTAGCTTTGTGGGATACTTCTACTAAAGATTCCTAAGACGAAACCAACTGAATTGGTTGGTTTGGTTCTTGAATGTGGGTAATATGTTATCTAGAATACTGGCAACATTATTCGTTTTTTTTTTATTTAATATTAGTTCATTGCAGAAGCTATTTCCTCGAATATTACCTTCGTGAATAGCATCCCTATATTAAAATGAGCGATTAAAAAATCGATAAGAAACTCCTTCGACGTTTATATAGATTTCTTTCTAAATTTATTTTAGAGTCGAATCGTACGTAGCGAGTATTTTAGCAATGATACAATAAATAACACATTGGCAGAGGCGAGCTCGTGGAACTACCGTGAGGAGAACGTAAAAGAGAAACTCTTCGAAAACATGGTTTCTCACGTGTGTGAGAAATCGATTACCAGCTCTGCGCTTAAAACGAATTCTATGATGTCCAGTAAAATATCAACCGTATCGTTACAGCTCGGTAGCTGAAATACGAGCGAAGGGATAAAAGTGCAGGTGGTGGCTGCGAGCAAACATACGGCCGCTAGGGGTTAATTGGACCATTTATATCGATGCCGTTGATTTTTTCCCCATTTGCACGCGCATATTCCACTCTCCTGCTTGGCGAAAGATCACATCATATACGTAACATGGGTTTGAATCCGAATAGAACCAGAGCTTAACTCGCGATAATGGCACTCGATACCTGAAACATCGATCGTGCTACAAATATGCGCCTGTGCTTAAAAATCTTTAGACACAGTCACTCCTGACTCGCCTCCCGCTCGAAAATATATGTGAATTGAACAAACGGCCCTTGCGAGCAGTTGTACGGCTGCACGCAAGGACCATTAGTTTCGTTCTTAATAATCTTTCACGCAATTCAATCGAAACTTGACCACCTTACAACGACGCGATTGATCTCAACTGTATCAATAAAAACATGTATAAAAACCCCAACCCTCTAATGCCCAAATTTTGGATCGACGCACAGATATCTTCCTCCTGTGATCGAAGACCGCTGATAATAAATCTGTATTCATGTGCTGGCTATCGATATACCGTCACTTGGTACACTCACTAAACCTACGCAGTTGTGCCAAAAAAAAACAATATAAAGTATCTTATTTACATTATATATAATTACGATATTCACATTGGAGCAAGAAGAAGAGCAGTACTACGTAAAAAAAAATACAACATTCGAATATAGCGCTATATCCGAATATACGTGATCCACCTTCAAGCGCAGTTAGGGCATTGGAGGGTTAAAAGGGTGGCCGGCAACGCAGGTGGCGAGGTGGCCAGCAAGGCACACCAATACGATGGGTTAATTGGACCGTTTATATCTGCGCTCGCGAATTTTTCGCGATCTGCACGCGCATATTACGCTCGCCCGTTCCGCGAAAGGTCACGCAAATGCGGATGTAAAGGCGGCCGCGCCGGGCGGGGGTCGCGGATAAAAATCGCGGGAGAGAGAGAGCGGAGAACGGTGCACGCGTGCCACGAGATTTTTTCACTCCACCTTTCTCAGCCGCGAAAAATAAATTCCTGGGTCGCGCAGGCCTGTTGCGCGTGCCTCGCAGGTTACGATCCCGGCAAGGTGGATAATGGCATTTTTCCAGGTCCAGGCGGGCGTGGGCCGCCCGTGCGACTCTTGCGATCGAAGAAAGCCAAGGTTTCGTCGATCGGATCGCGTATCCCGAAGCTGCTGTTGCCCCTCGATTTTACATGTCATAATGGATGTCATAAAACGGCCCGCTCGATACTTATCATAGGTTTTGTAGGTTTTATGCGAAAATTTGCATATACTTAGTTTAGACGTTGCAAAACAAGATCTGCTTCGAGTATACGCCGAGAATGATTGGGTATGAATTTTATGTGGCTTTTCTTCTGCCCGTACACGCGCGTTTTGCGAGTTTATGCGGCTAGTAAGATGCAGCCTGGTTCAGGTCGTAAACCGTGTAACGTCCAATATTCCGGAATATCCCTCAATTAAATCTTGCGTCTATAAATAAGCTCGTGCGGCTTCTTGCAAATAGTGTGACGGTTCTGATTTGAGAATCGTGAAATTTCATCGATTTCAGTTTTCATGGAGAATCGTATAAATCTTTAGTCGATAAGAAACGTTTGGATTTGCCAGCGAGAGAATCATCTTGCAGAATGCGTGCAAAGAGAAAAAGTAAAATTCTTCTAATGTTACGTTGTATTTTATAGCGGCATAAAATATGCCTATTGCGCCGTGGCGTGAGAATTTTTAATAAGTGTAAGTTTATAATGTTATCGCCATCGGGATTGAAGCGTTTCTGAGGCTCAAGTGTTTTTTCCAGTATCTGCTATACGAGTAAGATTCGATGGCATCGACAAGGTGGAGGAAAAGGAGGCAAAAACGCTTATACTCCCTCTTATTTATAAACTTGAAGCAATGATGTATTCGAAGGAACCTGTCGTGTTGGAGAAACACTTTACGAGCTTCCAGAAACAATTATGTAAGGAAATCTTTCGTTCTGCTTAATGTTGTGTCTACGTGCTGCATGAAAGTTGACTGCTTTGCCTTGACGAGAAATTTTTTTTTTTTTACAAGAGTGAGGTTGTCGTCCTCACGCTCGAAACCCCTATTAGTCGCCTTGTGCGACAAGCGGGGGACACTGTGGGCGTACTCTACCTCCCGATCCACGGGAGTAGAAGTTGGCACGAAAATATGGTAAATCAATCACTGCGACAAAGGGACAAAATTTACACTCGTGCTTCAATATGATTTGTTTGACATTTCGCAGGATTCAATCGACAAACCTCTTCCACTGGCTTCGATTTTTTGGATTCACCGAACACGGTATGTGCACTTATGACGAATACAAAAAAAATCACGAATGATTAAATTAATAATAATATTAATTAGTTTATTATCAAATAAATTAATAATTATAGTTTTTTCACGCATCGTTACGTTTAGTACGTTTGATACGAATGTTTGAACCGAACAACGCCATTGGATATAAGCTCTACGGTACTTGGATTGACCAACGTATTACTTGCCCAATCCCAAAGCTAATTCCGTTAGGTGGATTTACATAAACCCCTGAATTTAGCTGTATATTAATCTCAATAAAGAACTTTCGCGCCTGTCCAATTTCACAGCGGTAATTACTCCCAAATTATAAAAAGGTACACCATTAAAAAATACCCGTATCGAGTTTCATAATTGCGACGTTGGACGTTGACTACAAATATGCTGTTGCAAATTGCCTTTAAGTAGACTGGTCGCCAATAATGAGAGATCTGTGTATACACAACTGGTTTGTCGGGAAAAGGTCAAAGGTCCCTGTTTCAGAGAAAACGTATTTGCTGGGAAGGACGTATACTTTCCACAAATTAGGATAAATTATGCATATTACAGGCGTGCAAGGCCCCGAGAGCTGGCAAAGGAGGTGTAATGCATCCGCGGATATGATATGGACGGTGCGAGTACGCCTTTAGAAAGGAAAAATTCGAACGAGAGCGAGCGGAGAACCGTGCAAGCGTGTTGCGATAACGCACTTTTCACTTTTTGCCCCTCGATCGAGAGCTATTAATTATCGCTTATGACGCATTTGGTTATTGCACCTGAGCGTACGTCACAGATTCTAATCGTGGCCGATCAAATAGTAAGTGATTAGGGACGATTGTTGCGCGAACCGTGAAGCGTGCGTTAATTTGCTTGCCTTGCTTTGAACCGTGACAGTATTAAAATAGAGACATATCCATGCGCACGCCTCGAAGTTTCCTTCTCCTTCTTGAAAGGCGACGCGATATAAGCGAGGCATTGACACCTCATAGAATTCCGCACTTCGTTGAGCGTACAAGCATCATTTGTTAATCGAGTACTGCTTAATAAGGCCTACCGATCGTTCGCGCTTTTGCAAGTCGATTTCTCGATTATCACGTTCCTCCTGCCATTGACACGCGCAACAAATCTAATCCTAGCTTTTGCGAAATTCATCGCGAAAAATTCCATTTATATTGTAGCATCGAAAGATTCCACTTAAAATTCCATTTAATGTATCTATTTACGGACGTAGAAATATCGCGTATAGCACGGCACAAGCATTACACGTCCTCTAACCGTGACAGAGATCACTTTAAATATCATCCGTGAAACACGAGCGCACCTGCAATTTCGTATCACGAATAATCAACGATTTATGGAAATCGCAGTTATTACGAACCGCAAGCATAATTTTCTCCCGACAAACGTAACCTTCGCTATGAATATCATATATCCTTCGGCGACGAATAAGATCACTTTCCAGCCGTAAAAAAAAACACGAGTGTACCATTAATACACATTACTCTACGAACAATCAGCGATATACTGAAATCGAAATTATCATCCTGAACCACGTCACATAGCGGATCCCTCTTCCGCAAGGCGAATCATCCCAAAGTCCCATTTTCACACGAGCGCAGAGCCGCGAGCGATGTAACGAACCGGATGCCGATTGCTCAGAACCGGCAACGGTTTTCGTTTAATTGGGCTGTGGGAACGAATGGTTTACCCTCGTTCAGAGTTCACACGTGAGGACGATATCCGCGACGAGGTGGAAAGCGACGAGTGGCGAAAAGACGGGCGGAGGGGTGGAGGAGAGGGAGAGAAAGGGGGGAGGAAGGAAGGAAAAGAGAAAAGTGGAAGAAAAAGGAAGGAACGCGGCGTTGGCAGCTGGTAATGATGATGGCCGGACGATAATGGTAACAAGCCTCCTTTAAGGATGTGATTAACGAAGCTTTTTCCGACGGGCCCTGCCTCGTAAATTCAGGCGGAGTGACGCGCGGCCGCGGCGCAATAATCATTTCGAATTGCATCTCTTTTTATCGCGCCGGGCCGCTTTTGTAGATAATATAAATGAGCGTCAATTTGAGTGAAATAAGGGCGTGTACGAGATCATCGATGGCGCGCCGCGGCGCAGCCGAGTGTGCACAAGCCCGTGCTATAATTCTTTCCTTTCCCGCGCGTCACAACGAAATCGCGACGGTAGTAAATCTTTATTTTTCTCCTATCATCGCGATCGCTGGAAGGCAACTTTGAGCAAAGTTCAGCCGTGTTTCTTGTCGGACGTCGGATAATCGTGGTAGCCGGTTAGGCACTGGTTTGCCCGATGCTCGAAGTTTACCTCAAACTCGATCTCGCGTGCTCGTGTCATGCTTGGAAATAAAGTGCGGAGCTGGCGAGCATTCGTGGCTCGTTCCACGAACTTGAGTTACATCTTTATCGGTTTTTCTCACGTGCGAGCGGCGTTGGGGATTAATTAATATTTGGAAGCGCGTCTATGGGCGATGGTGTTATCTCGATCGAGAGCTGACGCGTCTGATGAGGGAACATCGGTTATCCTTGATTAGAATTTTAAATCTTTCGGATCTTGAAACTCGATTATGCTTGTATTTACGATGAGGGCATGTCGCGTCTTGGTCGGTTCTTTTAATCTACTTTGCAATTTGAGATCTAATCTTGATTATTTGTGTCATCGATGACGGATGTATGAGAGGTGCTCGAACGCCTCTTGGAATTTACCCTAGAAATTCGAGCTTGATCCTGATTATTCACGCATCCGATTGCTGTCACCGAAGGAGGCTCGGTGAAGTAAAATCTGCATACCGCTTCGAAGAATTCAGAGATGACTTTGAATATAAATCCCAACCGGATTTATGAATACGGCCAGTCGGTTAAGAGTTAATTTATCTTTCGTAGGATTGAAAACGGCGATACTGATATCGATATTTATAAATCATCGATGTATACGTTTAGAATTGGGAAAGACTAAAATGTATAATACCATCGTTATAAATCTCGTCTCGAGTAAAAATAATGTCCACGGACATCTCCGAAATCTTCGACGACACCGGTTACTATATCCATGAACCTCCTCGATCTTAATTTAACCTGGAACTTAATTTTAAATTGGAACAATTCTTCATGCAGATCAATGCTTCTTTCTTCTTGTATTACTCCTCTTATTATAAACCACAATAAACAAAGTTCATTTTGATCCAGGAATAAACAAGCACAGTGTCTACATCTGGACGAATAAACATTTATCGACTGATATTTCATTATCCTTCTCTCCTATCGCCAATTTACTTATTCGATCTCGGCAAAATGACCAAAGTAGTCGATGCCGGAAATTCAACAACAACAACAACAACAACAACAACAAATTATTCGATCCATCCTTGAAAATTCACATCTCCATTCACGATACATCCAACGACACAAAAATCTTCCACCATCTCTTCCTTTACATTCCTACAGATAATACCTGTAGATAATCTTCTAAGGTCGATGGTCTCTTCGATCAGGCATCCGTTTGAATAGAAAAAATCCTGCACTCGGTTCTACTCGCCCTATAGACCGATCGATCGATCCATCGATCGATCGATCGGGGCGTTAAAATTCCGGAATTCCCACGACGCGAGGCACGGCCCGTCGCGGGCCATCAAACCGTATCGCTCGTCATTAAAAGCTCCGTCGCAACAATAAGAACAATGGCTCGCCATTTGGCCGAGTGAAAAACGGTACTCGCGTACGCGCATCGTTTTTCATCGTCGTTTGAATTGTCAGTACGTCCGACATTATGATTTGTCATGGACGACACGGCCGGCTCGCGTGCTTTCGAAATGCCAGACAAATGTCAAACGCAACATTGCGTTCCCCGGCGGGCCGGGCGTGCGTATCCGAAAGAATTTCGTATTATCGAGCTTAGATCTGAATTCGCTCCCCGCCCGACGATTCCGAGCTGAGCTGGTAGTCATTCGATGGCCGCTCATTGGACGAGTCGAAGGTGGACTATTAATACTGTATCTACCGGTTATTTACAGGTCTGCCACATGGTTCGCACTATAATATCCTGCTCGGACGAAAACACGTTGCCAATACCGGCTCGGTTGGCTCGTCGTGCAGGAATGTTACGTGCCCCTTTCTGCATTGCCACTAAAGATGATGGAACGGGGTAATTGCAAAATATCAGCTCGTTGGAAAGGTTTTGACGCTTTTTGGCGAGGCTTGGCTTTGGAAAGACGCGTCGTCACTTTTCCGACGGGCTGATGGACATACGCACATACCTAAAGGCCTTTTACTAGTTCTCGGTGTATTTGAGGATTCATTTCAGTCGACGTACGAGCGGCTATGTGATTTATTCATGTTCTGCACTTGGTGCGCGGAATCTTTGGAGACGTTGTTTAATATCAATTGGTGCTAGGTCTAAATGTTGAGGCTTATGGATTAAATTCGAATGATAAGCGTTTTATCGCGTATTATTTCAATGATGGAGAGTAATTGAAGGAATATTTAATACGAAAAAAGCCGTGGTAGAAGATTAGAGTGTTGAATAGTTCATCCGCAACTGAACTCGCGACTTTTTGCTTTCTTGAAATAGTTTAAAAAAAATTGACGCGTATAGAGAACTGATAATACAATTGTTGACGAACAAATAATAATGTAATGGATACATTGTTAATTCCATCGATAAACATTGGTTTCCAAAAACCCGGATATCCGAATTCCACTCAACAGTCATGGGTATTTGAAATCCGAATATTCGGATTCCGGTCGGTGAAGCTTTATTAAGTGTGCCACCCACAGCGACTAATTAAAACTTGCTTAACTTCTTCGATGGATTAAGAACTTTTTACAACGTGGAACGTGTAAAACCTCTTTGCTGGGACAGGTTGATTTTACGACTTGGTATTGTAGTCGATGTATCTTATGGAACTTAAATGTCGACGAAAAGCTATGATCTCGCGATAGGGAATAATTACGGCACGTGACTCGCGTTTGAAAACGTAGTACTTGTTGTTGGAAAAATTTCTGTGCAATAAGAACAGCAATTTTGTGGTTGTAATCGTTTATATTTTAGTCACTATTTGTTTAAACGTGGAAAAAAGTGAGTGTGACCACAAGGAGTTATTATCATACAACAGGTGTAGGTATCGAGTACAAAAATTTGGTGCTTGTTTTTTTAAGAGAGATTTCAGAACACTATGTCGATATTATATTTTCTGTTCTTTTATCTATCTTCGTCCAATACTTGTGCATACTGTACATGTAACGCAACGCTTACGTTGCTATGGATTTACAAGCTATTGTAAATTCCTATTTGACGCAAACGCTGGAGGACGTGCATAAAGCGGCCAGAAGATAAATGTATTGACAGGACCTCTTTAATAATTAAGGGTTTTTGCCATCATCCAGCGTGTCCAACCTTTGCGTCGGTTCACGCCGATTTTACGACCATAGAAATGGCATTGTAGCCAATATCTCCCGTCGAGCACCAGGCGCTTAAATGTCGGCGAAAATCGATGATGTTTCGCCAAGGAATAATTATAATTGGCAAGATGCGTTGGCTTCGCATTAAAGTACTCAACGCTTGTCGTTTGAAGAGAATAAATAAATAAATGGCGAAAGGCTAAGATCATTTAGCTCGAGCACTGTTAATACTGGCCAATTTCAAAACGCTGTGCATCAACCTATTCCACAGAAGACCTCGGAGATAATGGATGGATTTCGAACCGAGTGTTCTCCGCGAATGACCAATTCTCTGTACAGTATACTGCATCTACGTGATAATATGCATACCAATGCTTTCGAAGTCTGCTCTTTATTTAAATGATGGAAAAAATAAATTCATTTCCTTCTGCTATGAAAAAGATAAGTTTTGAATCGAATTACATTTTACATATCATAGAAAAAGAGAAAAAAAATTACGCATGAATGGAAGATATAGAGTAAAATGATTCAAAGTATTATTATACTATATACAAATTGAACAGTAATAAATTTCACGACGATACGAAAATCATTTTTATTCTTATTATAGCTACACAGTATACTAATCTTCAGAAGAGGAAGAGTTCAAACAAGCTCCTCCTCCCTTTTCTATTACTGGTTAATAAAAACGCGGTCTTTTTGAAAGCCGCTATTACGATTTCAGCTGAAATATGAGTTGATTGGCGCGAAGCGGATTAAGTTTCGCTGGACCGTGAGGCGTTAATCCGCCACTGGGCAAGAGTCCAAGGGAGCAACATAAACGTCTACAGTTAGACCGACGACTCAAGCCAGGGAATTAAGTCGAGGCGACTCACTTGCAAGGATACCCACGTTATACCTTCCACTCCTTCCCTCCACGCTTACCCTTTTTTTCCTGTTCTTTCTCCTGCCTACTTGAGAGTAAAAGCGCACCCTGCTCTGTGCGTGAACACCGTCTTCGAGGCGATAAATCTCGAGCCTTCGATGGTCATGGAATGCACCAGGCTGGCGCTCGCCTGCGCTTCGTCTTTATCGAACGAAGGTACGAAGTGGATTGCCAATAAATGTCGGCTCAGGCGTGACTCGTGAATCGAGAAGCCTTCCACGCCGGTCTCTCGGCTTTTCTACATTCTACCCTTTGTCCACGTCATCGGACTCTTCGGATCTTCGAAATTCCCCGGGAAAAGGAAAACGAAGTGTACATATTCAAGACATCCTCTGCGTTCTGTTAAGGATATTACGTGTACTGTATTCATGTAAAATTAATTTTTTCTTTTACGAATATCGAAAGAGGCTACTTATCTGATATGTACTTTTAATATAAAGTTTGTCTCGAAACACAAGGACAT
The DNA here is from genome assembly GCA_038496175.1 of Ampulex compressa. NCBI lineage: Eukaryota > Metazoa > Arthropoda > Insecta > Hymenoptera > Ampulicidae > Ampulex > Ampulex compressa. The sequence goes on from JBCFXI010001691.1 coordinate 38,226, forward strand.
ACAGGGATTATTCTACCGAAGCACCGAGTTGATTATACCAAACCAAGGTAAAACGAGCGCGCGTAACTGGCGAGACGTCGTAATCTGTGTATTACCATCTACTCTTATTCCCTCGCAAGATCGATCCACGCATCTACTAACAGCTTCTTCCTTCAACCTTGGAACAATGTCCAGTTTTCATCTCGATGACCTTAGAAACGTAAGGTAGGTTGGAAAAGTGCACTGTGCTTTCGCGCCAAAGCCCAACTTGAGGTTCGCAGGAAAGTAATTCACTTTCACAATGTGGCTTCGGGCTGAAAAGCGGCACCGCCCACCGATAATATCGCGAGCATCATAAACCCGCCCCACAGATTTCTCGCTCAATCTAGCATCTCGAGGATGATTCTCATTGGCACCTAGGACGCGTCCTTCCCCCTCCCCCCTCGCCACACCCCCCTGGGCAATCGAGGCAGCCTCTGCGGAGTTACTTTTTGCGCGGATTCCTCCTATACGGTATTATTGAACCCTGGCAATTCCGCGAGTGGAAAGCGGGCCCATTAACGGGTTGCATCAGCTGTTAATCCCTCGCGCAGATACGCGCGTGGCGTAATTAGCTGGCGGTACTTCTCACTTTTGGCCCGCCATTTCCTAGGCTATATAATCGGTCCGCGCTCACCTTCGTTATTACGCGGAAATCGAATCTCCCTCGTGTCTCGCACCCGTTCCACTTTTCCGCCTGTTCCACGAACAGAGCGCTGTTTTTTTTTCTTTTTTTTTCTTCCATCAATTACTGTTTCTTTTTTTTGCGCGCGAAACAGTTTATTCTCCACGAGGAGCTGTATTTTCAGCAGGATCGGCCCCCTCGCGATCATCTCGGTTTACAAACAGCGCGCCGCGTGGGGACACCCGTGATTGCCTGCAATTAAGATTACTTCACCGCGTCAAGTTCAAGCGGCAATGAGGATTTAATTAGCCGCGCTGCCGCGGCCGATACGACGCTTCGAGCGACAGGAAGGAGAGAAGGCCGTATTAAGGATTTCAGCATTAATTATGGATTTGCGGGAGGAATGTCGATGCGGCCTGAGGTTTTTTACCTCGCCCCCCACCATGTGGTTATTTCTCAGACGCACGGTGGTGAAGGTTTTGATTCTAGGCGTGGAAGGTGGTTTGTCGAATGAGCTGCGATCTTTTGATGGCTCATTATTATAATTGTGATGTTTAATGCATTCGCGAAGAAAGATATTTGATCGAAAGATCGTCTCTTTTTTAATCCATACATTTGTTATCCTAAAAAAGTATTAAAAAGTAAGTCACGTTGAAAGTAAAAGCGAATTAATTGTTTATCATAATGTCCAATATATACTTAAATAAAATTTATCTTTAATAAAAGAAACGAAAAATCTTTCAATACTTTTACCCTGACTCTATTTTCTTTAAACGTTTGAAAAATATATTTCCCCAGCTAGAAACATTTTTTATCACTATACGAGGCTATCTTGCATCGTGATTTCCAGTTTTGGATGAATATCGAATCTTCGATGCAGGGTGACGCGGCTGCATCGTTACGCGGATCCACGAGCGAGCGTATTAGCAGTTTTGCGATAAACCAATGGGTTTCATAAGTAAATACGTTGGTATCGCATCGAGGGAGAAAGTATGATGTCTTATTTCCTCTTAGATCTCTTACGAGATAAACTTCGTCGATTCCAGCAAAGTGTAGTTCGTAACATCGTCTTATAATGTAACTTGGAATTCCTAGGATGCAAGCAGGAATTTGATGTCAGGTTGTTTCGCGAATTTTAAACCGGACGCCTCCGTATCTTCATGCGCTGCTCACTGATGGATTTACAAATGCATATATTAACGCACGACTGAGAAGAATAATATCTTATTCGATGTATTTACGGAGAACAGGCCATAATACGAGACGCAGTTTTAACGAGGATAAATTTATAAGGCCACTAAATGAGCAGAAGTCGTACGGTATTTATATATCCAGATCGATTCGAATTATGCCTCGATATTCTTTCACTCTTCCGCGGACGTGTTTATTTCATTTAAACGAATAATTCACCGTAAAAAACGCGATCGATAATTCCCAAGGATAATGCAAACACGATGATAAAAACACGAAATTTATCAGATCATCAAAGTCCACGAAAATCGCATTAATATATTCAACCTCATAAATCCTCATTATTCCTCAGTAGAGGATCGGCGACAAACCAAGCTTGCATATTCATCCGAATACTTGATATCCATAGTCTAGCAATAGTGTTTCCTGTCCCAAGAAGGATATTCCTAAACACCACGTGCTCACATCCGTAATACTGATCGTGCAACGCATCCACTTTTAAATCCACTTGCACGAATCATAATGGTCGTTAAAGTATTCACACTTCTTAATGATTAAAAAATTCCCCATCTGGTCTTACTGTAATAAGCACCTACTGCAATACGCGCGCGAGAAAGTCTATAGCCACTGGTACATGCTTCAGATAATCAAAGTCATTCAATTTTAAGAGCTAAACGAAATTCAGAATAATAAATATAAGCCGCCCAATAAAGCCATACCCTTAAAAAACTAACCCTAGATCAACTTGACCGGAATCCAATTAAAAAATGAACAACAACCACGAGAATTAACTGCCCGCCAATGACCAAACGCAATTCACGCAAGTTGCCTTAAAATGGCATCAGAAGCAACAAACTTAGGAGTACCTATACATCACCCACGATACATACATCCATTTCTAATTCCACCGCCCTTCCACGAGCTAGTTCATCGCGCCCAACCGAGTACCCTGGCATAAACCGTCCACGAGAGCACCAGGATCACGCGCGATTAGTCTCGCACGCTTTTCCAACCCTCCTCAACGTCCGCACCTTCTTCCCTAACGTCTGGAAAATCGCGGCGCCAGGATATCCTCCCCCTCCTCCTCCTTCCCCCCAGCCCAGCTTCGAAGGCGCCCGTTTTTTAGCCCCCCTCCCGCCTTTCATTTCCATTTGCTCCAACGACGAGGTACGTGGCGGCGGGATCCGGGTGAAAGGAGCCGTCTCATGCAAATGCAGGACTCCAGGGAGAGGAGGCGCGTAGGAGCGCCTCGATCCACCGGCTTCGCCTCGATTCGTCGCCATTACCCGCTGTTTATGCTAACGATCCTTCTCCACCCTCCTGGTCGCCACCCTCGCTCGACCACGCGCGGCCGGAGCGGAGGCGGGGAGGGACGGAGCGGCTCGTAACACGAGCGCGATCTTGAAAGCCGCTTTCGAGCGACGGAAAACCCCGGCGACGACGCGCTTCCTGGAAAAGCAGGCGGACCGATGATTTACACTTAGATATTCCTTGTGAGCTTCGATATTCGTTGCGTGGAGCATTGATAATGGAGAGTTGGTTTTTTTTTGATTTAGGGAAATTGATCTAGGTGTCTGGTTATTTGATATTGATAAGGATGTGGTTGATCTTGCGTGAGGTAGATAGGTTCTAGGAGGAGCTAAATTTACGTTTTGGCCACGGGTGCTCTTCAGAATTTATTGATTGTAGGAGGGTATAAAAATTATAGTGTCGATTAATATAAAACATTACATAGTGTCGTGTGTATGGAATTTTTTTTATTTGGAGGGCTTCTAGAGGAGCTCGAAATAAGCATTGGAGAACTTTTTATATTTAGGACTCAGGAGTTTTAGTGATTTATTATTATGTCGTTACGGGTATATAGTGTGTTGTTTTATGGGAATTTCTTGTTTTTGCCGCTCTTTGGTTTTTCAAGGGGGGGTGCTCTTAGGGGATACTTTGGGTTTGCTTATTATTCCGTATATCGTGGAAACTATGGTGTATATCAAGAAATCGTTCGGATTGGAATCGAAAGATGCTATATACGATATTTTGATACGGATTATAATTTCCAATATACGTGGTACAAACAGCAAAACCTTTCCTTTCCCAAAAGCTTCCTTTACACGACGTCATCATCCTTTAATTAAAAAGTATATCTCTTATCAATGCCCTCTAATTACACGCAGTGTCCAATTTTAATACAACGCTTCCAGCAAAGTCCTCCGAGAAAAGATTTGATCAGATTCATATTTCCACGCTCCCCCCTCGCTTCCTCCTCGTCCAACGCTCAAATCCTACAACGTGTAATTCCTAGAAGCAAATATGCAAATCGGGACGGCCGAGTTTCGCGTGATCGTCCGCCCGAGCGTTTCTCCCTGCCTCGACCAGCTCCTTGGCCATGCGATCCACGAAACGACGATTAAGAAAGATGAAACGCGATCGACGTGAGCGCGCGCGCGCGCGCGCGCTCCAGGTTGAATCTCGTTCGGTTAAGACGCGGAGGGGGATCTCGAGTGACGGACAAAAAGCCCGGACGAGCCGCTCACTAGTGGGGTTAGGGGGGAGGGGAGGGGATATCTGGTAACAAATTGACACCTGTGGCCCGACGAGAGCGTTGATCTCGATCGCATGAATCGTGGATCACCGTGGGCCGAATCGTGACACCTGCGGTGCAGACGCGCGGGGATATTCTTTCATGCCGTGGTTTAACACGGCCGGAAAGCGAGGAGAAGGTTCATGATGAAATTACACGATCGACACGCGCCGGTTTCGCATAATTGGCTTCGCGAGTCTTCCTCCCCTGGACGCCGCGTCGAGAATCGAAAGACTTTGATGTACGCCGGAAAATCCGCAGCCCGTGCGCGGAACTTCGATCGTGACGCGCTGGGTATTAATGTACGCGATATGGGTATTAACCGCGGACGGATCTACGATCGTGACGCGGTGGGTATTAGTGTATGCGATATGGGTGTTAACCCATTGCGCTCGCGAGGCGACTCTCGGTCGCCACGGTGTTTCACGCGACGAGTCCAGTGCCGCGCGAGACGCGCCGATCCTTGTTCATATTAGATTCTCTTAAACCTCCAAACTATAAGGAGAGTATACCTGTATTTTAAAAAAATACTAACGAAGCAGAAGAACGAATGCCTCGAAGATTAAAGGGCCATCCCGAATAGCTACTCCATTCTACCGAAAAAGTCGTCGAGCGCAAAGGGTTAACACTAGAACTACCAGCCACTTTTGGGACATATATATA
>JBCFXI010001692.1:0-43297 GCA_038496175.1 Ampulex compressa
ATATACATATACATATATGTATATACACAACCCGAAACCGTGAATTTCTTTATCTTAAAATCTCGGTAAATAAATCGGGAAGAGACGAGACCGCGACATAAATTTGACAGTCATGACAGCCCGTGACAACGAATAGTGCCGGTACTGTACGAATTTTAATTCGGTGGTGTTTGAGTTCAATCTGATGTTATACGAAATGAATCCGTTTTACTATCCGATGCTTCTTCAATTTGTTGTTCTTTAATTTTCCTGAAATTATTCGTTAGTATATGGAACTCCATAATTCTATCTTATACAATGAGACATAGTAAGCGGAATAAATTTTCCTCATTCAACGCCTACCTTCATAGAGATTAATTTTTTATATTATTACTTTGCTGCTTAATTAAAACGCGTAGCGCGAGGCACCGTGGTATCTATATACTGGATATAGTTTGTTGAGAAAACGATATCGTTTATTGGGAATTCCAAGGCCCTATTGAACTCCACGTAGTAGATGTAAACTACTACGTCTAGTGTAGAAAATGTTTCATTATTAGCTCACTATTATATCGCGTACGACATAGACGGAGAATCCGGAGCCGCAGAGAATAGTCCAGATCTAACTAGAAATCGGGAAAAGGACAGCCAACACCACAGAAATGTTTCCCGTAAAGAGTTTTTCATATACATCTGTTCACAAAATTTTAATTTCGTTTATCGCATAAATTGAAATTCTAATTTAGATGAAATGTATTATTAACGATTATACCGACTTCTAACATGAAAATCTCTCGCGTATGAATATTTTGTGTTTCATTTTTTGAATCCAAAAAATTTTATATCGCGGTTTCTAGGACAGTTCAGGTACATATTTATACGCTGTGATAAATAAAATATTTATTCAATCTTCTCTACCTGGCAAATCAATGTTTTTCTTAGCCTAAAATAAGTAGTCCGCGGTTACAAGACGATCTCTTTCGTGGCAGCCGAGCTGCTCGCGCAACCGCCCCCGTGGGACCTCTTAGTTGTTAAGTTTAGTGATAAGTTTAGGTTTAAGAGGGCGTGCCGCGAGGGCGGAATCGCGTGCACCCCCGCTAGACTTAAGGCTCATGACGAGCTCCTTGAGAGGTCGCTGAGGGCGAAGTGGCGGGAGCGGCTGGCGGACCCGTCGCTTCCTAGTGCCGAACTTCGAGAGTCCCTCGCCCCGATTTCGGACGGCTGGTTGGACAGGCAGCATGGCCTGCTGGCGTACAGGGCCACGCAGCTCCTTACCGGTCACGGGTGTTTCGGGACCTTCCTGTATAGGTTACGGAAGGAGCCCTCCCCGAACTGCCAGCATTGCACGGAGGAGACAGACGCCGGACACGCCCCACCATATCTTGGCGGAGTGCCCGGCCTGGGCGGAGGAACGAGGGCGACAGGTGGACGCCATCGGATGCCCTCCGTCCCTCGGAGCCCTCCTTCTGGCGATGGTCGCCTCGCCAGAGGTGTCCTAGCCGCTAAGGAGGCAGCCGAGAGGGTTCGCGTGCGTGCAGGATGTCGCGAGTTTCTTGCCGACATCGAGGACAGCGCTGACGAGGTGGACACGGTGGTGGAGCCGCGGAGCACCCGAACAAGGAGCGACTCGACTCGATGGCGACGGAGGGACGGATCCACCCAATCTCCCTCCCATTCCTTCAGGGTAGGAAGGGTGACGACTAGTAGCGTGGGCGCAGGGGGCCCCGGAAGTCATGGCTTCGGTCGTCCCCAGGGTACCTTCCTTCGTCAACACAACGCTCGCGAAGGATTGCACGGTGGGGTTTTTAGTGGGTAAGAATCCCACACTACCCTGCCCGGATGCATCGCCCGCCCAACACCCCAGGGCGCCGCACCCCAACCGACATCTGCGGGGCGAGGTGGGCAGGGTGCCTTTTGAAGGTTTTCCCCACCAAAAAAAAAGCCTAAAATAAGTAAAATCGTCTAATTATTTTAGATCGATAAAAAAATTTATTTGCCGGATATGTATGAAATTAGACCCTTTACACGAAGCAGAGAAGGCTTTCGGTTATAACTGGCGATGTGCCTAAGTTTAAAACTACGATCCTAAGTAAACAGAACCATCCAAGTCCATGAAAATTGAGTAACTATGTCATTTGTCCAAGCGTGTAAATGTGCGCCTAAACTGACTTAGAAATTGGATGGCAGTGAATCGCAAAATATTCATACACGCGAGAATTTTATATTCGAGGACAGTATAATCGTTAACAATACACCTCATCTAAATTGAAATTTGAATTCATGCGATAATTTAAACTCATATTTTGTGAACAAATGTATGTTAATGCACGGTTCCTTCTCCATAATAGATTGCTCCCGTCAAAATTAATCAGTGAAAAGTGATACGGGAGATGTTAATGTAGTAGTTGAATATAAAAATGCTATCCTACCTAATTAGCTTGATCCCCGGATGGCATTTCCGATCCGGTTGATTTTGCAGATGATCCAGCGTGAGTTCCACGATACTATGTTAAGTGTGCTTCTTAAGAATTTTCATGTTTTTCTTTACAGGAAACATTTCGATTGAGTTGGTTATATTTTTACCGATTTCCAGTCAAGTATGGACCATTCTCCAACAGCTCCAGATTCCTTTCCTGCTAAATCCCGGTTGGTATTTTTGGCCTGGTTGATTCTGCAAAGGGCGCGGAATGGGTTCTCCGATGCGATGTTAAACGTGCACCCCCAGAATTTGCACATTCCACTTTATGGGAAACATTTCGGTCGTGTTGGCTGTCCTTTTACCGATTTCCGGTCTGATCTGGACCATTCTCCGCTACTCGGGATTTCCCGTCTACGCCGTTCGCGATATAACAGTGAGTGTGTTATGGAAAATGTTCTACACTTGACATTTATATCTGCTACGAGAGGTTTGGCGAGACCTTTCTATTTCGAATAAACAATATCGTATTCTTAACCAATTACATCCAGTATATTTATCCCATAATCGCCTTGCACTTAGGGTTATGAAGCAAAAAAGAATATAAAAAAGAAATCTCTGCGAAGGCGTTGAAGGTAAAAAAATTATTCCATTTACTGTGCAGTGCATTATTGTACAGGATAGAATTATATAATACCACACATTAAGGAATAATGTGAGGAAAATTGAATAACATTGGATTCGAAGAATATCGATTAGTTAAACGGATTAAATTCGTGCAGAAGGAACCAATAATTTGTTTCTCGACCCCTCCAAGAGGGCAAGGAGAACTTGGCATATGATCGTGACAGTTTCAGACAATAGCGACCAATTGTTCCAAATTTATGGACTATGATCGACACGCCCGCTATTTACAAACTGTGCAGAAATGTATAATTGCGGTTGTTATAATATACCTTGACATATTTAATTGCATTATACAATAGAAACGTGCAAACATAACATTATCAAATCTAATATAACTTATAGCCAGTCCAAATAGGTGGAAAAAGAATTGATCATCTTCTAATTTGTATAGCACCAAATTAAAATTCCTACAGCACCTGATTGGAGTTGTACAGTACAGAATTGAATTCATACAGAACTGGATTAAAATTTGTACAGCACCGGTGTAAAATTCGCATTGCAGCAGTTTGGATTCGTACCGCAGCTGATTGAAATATAGCAGAATTAATTTATAAATAATTAATTGAGAATATAGCTGAAGAAATATAGCAGCGGTTTAGATTCGTACCGCACTGGATTAACACTTGTACAGCATAAATCTGTCATAATATGTGGATTAGATTCAAACTACATCGGACAGTAATATGGTATGAAAACGAATATCAACATACGGTTCCTTTTCTTTAACATGTTGAACGCCACGTTATCCATATCTAGGCAACAGCTACGTTTCCGCAGGGGCTCCGTTACTCGGAAACGAGCAACACTTCTCTTCGTCCAATTAAAACAGGATTTTGAAGTAATTTTAATTTATAGTAATTTTATTTCTCTAACATTTATCACCAGTATATAAAATATAAAACAGCAATAAACTATGAGATAAACAAACATTAAAGAATATACTTACAGTAAACAATTAAAATTGTATTTATATTTAAACCTCATCGGACGCCAGCTATTTATACGTGATTCTCACTAGGTTGCAAGTTCCGTTATGAATTTGTTAGTAGATCAATTTTGAAGTAATCTATAGGCTGCAGAGTACTTGTGAAAATTTGACGATTGATATTTGCAAAAGGAATCCTGTAAGGAACACCATCATCATCATCTCTGATTTCAATCCAATTATCATGTAAGTTATCAACATTTTCTATTTCTACATAATTTTTTTCTTCATTTGTATATTTTATAGGTACAACTTCTCTTTTTGGAGATGTTATAAGATATGACTATTAGTCCCATCATTAGAATCAAAATCCCTTTGAGAATTGTTTTCAAAACATTCACTGCCGACGCTGCCGAAATTTATATAATTTTTTTACTCATTTTTTAGGATCGATGTATTAAAAATTGATACCAAAGGTATGCATATATCATAGGAGATGGTAATTGCTCTATTGCGGATGTTTAATTGACAAAGCAATCGCGCTCATATTTCACAAAGAGCCAGTTTCGACAGAATCCGCTTGTAACCCCCCGCGTGACATACACACCGAATCAATAATTTGTTCCATGACCCCTGCAGGGGGGCAAGGAGAAGCTGGAACGCGACCGTGGCGGTGTCAGGCGGCTGGGGCCAATCGGCCCAGATTTATAAATTCTGTAATCGACAGGCGCGCTATTTACAAACTGCGCAGAAATGTATAATTATGGTTGTTACAATACACATTGACATATTTAATTGTATTATTCATACATTCGTGCAAATACAATATTATAGACCCTAATATAACTTATTGATAGTCTAAGAAGGTGGGAAAAGAACGAAATATCTTTTAAAATTGGAAAAATGTCCTTCAAGAAGAAACTTTTGTATCAGAATTATTAGAGATAATAATTTCGTAACATCTATCGATTAAAAAGATTGAATCAAGTAATTGTGTAAGGACTCATTATTAATTGTTACTTTTCAGAGCTATAATGCACATTTTCAGAGTTGTAAAATGGTTCTTTTCAAGGTTATGGCACGGTTCTTGACTGAACTACAATTTATTTTACATTGAAACAATTAGTTAAATAATTAATATTAAGGAAGCATTATCTGTAATAATTCTCATGCAAAAGTTTTTTCTTGAACGGCATTTTTCCAATTTTAAAAGATATTTCGTTCTTTTCCCACCTTCTTAGACTATCAATAAGTTATATTAGACTCTATAATGTTGTATTTGCACGAATGTATGAATAATACAAGTAAATATGTCAATGTGTATTGTAACAACCGTAATTATACCTTCTGCGCAGTTTGTTAATAACGTGCGTGTGATCACAGAGTCTACAAGTCTGAGTCGATTGGCCCCAGCCTCCTGGCACTGCCACGGTCGTATTCCAGCTTCTCCTTACCCCACTGGAGGGGTCCCAGAACAAATTAATGGGTCCGTCTGTACAGACCGAATCAATAATTTGTTCCGCGACCTCTGCAGAGGGGTAAGGAGAAGCTGGAATGCAATCGTGGAGGTGCCAAGTGACAGGGACCGGCTGGACTTGGTTTACCGACTCTATGCTCGACATACGCGCATATTACAAACTGTGCTGCAATTTATAATCATGTCCGGTATAATACATATTGATGTATATTGTAGCATTGTTCATAAAAACTGTTGAATATGATATTACGAAACGTAATATAAATTATTGGCAGTATAAGGAGATGGAAAATGAGGGTATTAGCATCTTAGTTGCTTCGTTGGAGTAACTGGCGAAGTAACTGATATTAGGAAGACATAAAAAGCAACTAAGATGCAAAATTTTCTTCGCAAAGGACATTTTTTCAACGTTTAAAGCTAATACCCTTATTTTCCACCTCCTTATACTGCCAGTAACTTATATTGCATTTCGTAATATCATATTCAACAGTTTTTATGAATAATGCTACAATATACATCAGTATGTATTATACCGGGCATGATTATAAATTACTGCGCAGTTTGTAATATGCGCATATGTCGAGCATAGAGTCGGTAAACCAAGTCCAGCCGGTCCCTGCCACTTGGCACCTCCACGATCGTATTCCAGCTTCTCCTCACCCCTCTGCAGAGGTCACGGAACAAATTATTGATTTGTTGTCACGATACTGTTGTCGCGCGAGAGGTGGCTTACGACCGTTAACACGTTAAACTCCACGTCGGTCCTGAGGGAGCGGCCGCAGACTTTTCGTTCATGCTATTCCGAAACACGTGTCGGTCCTTGCGTACTTGTGAGACTAAACATTTAATTTAGGCGATATCAGTTTTTATTTGGGCAATGCTTTAAGGAAAATAATATAATACTTAAACACATAAAGGTCATCAATCGAAAGTCAGAATTTTTGGTTAGGAAGAAATTTGTGGAATGTTTTAAAATTAACGAAACTGCATTACGATTTGTGTATAACTAAGAATACGTTGGGCATTCGGGCGTTGTTAGGCTTCATAATTTGTTTTATTATCTTCTACCGGGAAGGAGGGAAGAAAACATACGAAGACAAACCTCGTACGTTACCCGTAAATCTCTATATATTCAGGGTCGTTTATCGTCAAATGGCCTGGATTGGTCCGTTTGATAGCTAATTGCGGTGTCAGCAAAATGGCACGTAAAATCGGCGTGGTGTTTAACATATTAAGAGTTCAATTTGCTTTTAAAATATTGTATAAAATTAAAAAAGAAACAAATTTTGAATTTAAAAGATATAAAAACTCAAAGGGTGACCAAGTAACGAGCTGGTCAAATAACTATAAAATATTTGGTGGCTAAATACTTGCTTAGGTAAAAATGAATTAAAATAGAAAAAACCCTCAGTTAGAGGTAGCCGAGAATCATATCATACTGTTTACACTCCGAGTCTCGGATTTGGGCTTCTGGAGAAATCTACTAATTCACGCCATGCGTTCAACGGGTTAGATCTACGTAAATGCCTTGGTGATATGCGATACCAGTAGGTATTATACGTGTGTTGATGGTCTCATAAGTAATGGGGGGAGGCGGGGGCCCTCTCACCCTACCTTACTCTGCCGATCCACACTCTGCCGATTCTCCCACTTCGAATATAGACGATCACCCCTTGCGAATTCACCTGTTTTTAATATGGTCGACCCCTCGCTGCAGATCTTTTCGTACCCTTTCCCTCCTCACTATCTATCTCCAGGTTATTCCTGGAGTTGTGATCTGGTGATCTGCGACATTATTGTGGGTAAGCGGGAGTTGTTTGAGTGGGGTAAATACTGAATCATAAATGTACGCATGCGCGTGTTTGATCGTTGTGACGGCCATCTTCCATTTTGATCAGCGCGACGGTCATCCGTCTTAATTTAATCGCAAATTGCTCAGTGATTTGCAATTAATGACATTTTTATGCTTTGTTGAAAAAACAAGGTGAACAAAAAAAAACGCTATCTCACTTATTGTCATAGTTCAGAAAATTACTAATTGGCATTACTAATCCTAATAATTTTTGTTTATGCATGAGCATGTGCCAGGTAGCGGGGGTGAAGTACCAGCACACAAATTTTCTTCTCTCTCCCAGTCCTCTTCTTGTTCTTCCTCCTACTCATCCTGATGCTTATGAGGAGGGCACGAATATCTTCCCCTCTGAACGTCCTCTTTTCTATGGCAGAATCATTTTCCTCCCCCAGCAATTTTCTCCCACCCTTCTAAAGAACGCATACGGAACTATGCGAGTGTATGTATATACCCTGTACTTAAATCAAATCTCTAAGTTTCTAGTCTACGAGAAAAAAAGCATATACTTTAATTTTTCTCCGTTTTTCCTACGTTGCAAGTTTTAAAATGTACAACAAATTGAAAGCACATTTGTTATTGTGCGAAATGGTGTACAATTAGTCGAATTAATATGGCTGTGTTGTGAGTATATGGAAGATCTAGTGCGGGTCTTTTTGAAATAATCTGCGTGGACGATTAAGAAAAGTATCGGTTAGATCAGAAATTTGAAAGATTTGCGAGCAATTGCGCTGCACAATCAAGGTAGGCTGGAATACCGCGGAGCGGTGTATGTTGATGATGATTTGGTGGAAGGGCGAAATGTGGGAGAAAAACGCATAGTCTGGGTAGATTTGGAATCCACGAAATGATTTTGAATTAGCCGGCGACTGTTTCCAAGATGCTCATAAAATAATACGCAATCAAGATTAAGAGAGAATTAATTTAGGAGTATACGAATATCAGTGTAGATAATCTAATCAAATCGTGCAGTACAAAAAATGAGGCATTGAGAATATCGTCGGATATCGATGAGTGACATCAAGGTTATATTGTCGCACCGGATTCTAGAAAAAATGCAGAAATTTCAGGAGCGCTATTGTAGATGGGTTCAGATCCAAAGCATCAGTATTAATGTAAATAAGCGTGAATATGAAGACACGTTCTTTCATTAGTAAAAAAAGGTTGTAATTAATATAGAAATTGATGAAAATGTATTATTTGCATGAGCGATAGTGGCAATCCAAAACAAAAAAAAAAAGTAAATCGGGTTCAGTTCTATCCACGTTACAAAAATTTGTTGAACGTGAAGATTATTAGTTTCCCCACAGAATTGCGTGAAATTGGACGTTTTACGCAGGATAATGAAATATTCGTGAATATGTACTCATATATGTAAATAAAACGTAAAAGAAGAGAATAATTATACCATTGTATATTGCAGCTTTTGGGACGGTATGCCAATCTCCTATATAATAATGATTATGAACATGCACACTGCATGCTGATTCGAAATCTATCCGGACCAATTTCTTCGGAACTGTCGCAGGATAAGCTTGAAAAACATTTTTGTCATAGGTTTTGTTTTTTGCAGTTCCATTTTTTTGATTTGCCATTATCTGTCAAATAATGCATTCCTTTTATTCGTCAAAAAATACAGATGTTTACAGTACTTTTCGTCGATATTTATGGAAATGTGCGTAATAATTTATTATTATTTGAGCTATTATACTGCGGACAATATTTATGGTATGCCCAGGGTTAATAAGAAAGATTCGGGCATCATGAAGAATGAGAACAATGGTAGAATCATGCGTCAATTTATACAGCTGTGTGCGAAAATGTATACGATCAGGACGGCCGAGCCTAATGGTAGGACCATCAAATATGAGAAAAAAAGTAAGGAAGTGAAAAAGTACGTCATTTCGCGCTACATCACGTCGAGTATTACGCGGATTGTTTGCAAAATGGTACTATTAATGTGTAAAAGCAAAATTTAATTCAATCACGAGAGTAAGACGTGTATACCATCAGACAATCTAAGATCCCTCAATCTCTATGTTGATAAGTACGTCTTGTACAATTCGTACGCTATACTATCCTGGGAGGATTATATAATAAAATGAAATCCCTTTATTTTACCACCTGTTCTTTTTATTAATAATAAAATCTTGCCTACAATATACTGTTTTTATTAATCCATGAATTGCAGAACGAATCCATTCCTAGTCATTGCACACAGGCCTGTTTTACCTTTCTGCGTAAAACCTTCTCAACGAGGTAAACATTTTTATCGAAAACGCGCAATAATTCTGGCTCGTCTCAAAGAACGCCGTATAAAGAATGTGAGTGGTCTGTATATACTCAATATCAGCAATCTAATCTTTCTCAATAGTCCTGAGACAGATCTATGGTTTTCACCCTTAAGCTTATACCAGGAAAAAAAAAGTTTAAGCCTGCATCGAGATGCATAAACAATGTGCAGGCCTTGCTATGACGTAGCGGAAACGGGCTTGACCTTTTTTTTTGTTTATTGTGCGAAAGTCAAGTATACGTGGCAGTTTGGTTTCGGGGTAAGGCGATGCGTAGGTCTTTCGATAACTTTTGAGGTGATCATCATTTGAGGACGTATCATAAGTAGGATGCAGGCTCCTGTACATAATCTGAACCTTCTTTTTACTTCTTTCGGTTTATTATGCAGACACATGAATGGTTATATTTTTTTCCTCCGTACTAATTCAATTTTTCTAACATTACTCATCAGTGTAATCCTATTCTGCATAATTTCCCTTTTACCCAAGAAGGGTTGAGGTGGGCCCGTGTCCTTAGGTTCGTATTCATATAAGTTTAGTTCCCTATCCTTACAGAATACAAGGACCGCCCTCTTCTCCCACAATTTCAAATCTTCCTCTCCCTAATATTACCATTTCCTTATCTTGCGTCCTAGTATAAATCTCATTTTACACTCATCATTTTTATTCTACACTCATCACTCCTTTTTTCTACCAACACCTCGATACTCCCAATGTTCCAATCTCCTTGTACAACCTGTTTTACCTCAAGCTTTCTATTCTTATCCATTTTTATTTACCGCTCCCCTGTTTGAAAACGAGTTCAATCGGTCGGTGCTTTCTGTATCAGGTGGAATGTTATTCTTATGTTCAATTTTCACCTTTAAATAGATACACATTTTTATTATTCAAAATACATGATACTTATGTATCAGATAGATTAAAATTTATACATTCAATTTAGATGGGAGGTAACTATTAACCTGATAACCAGAGAATAATCTTTTGTTCAACTCGTTTCACAATAGGGACCTTTTTCTTTGCTGTGATAAGCAATATCATCACACCTCAAGTAATGAAAGAAAATCGTTCTTAACTTATTGATTTTATTTATTTCAATAAGTGTTTTATGATATTTAATATACAATTGAAATATTTTCAATCCATACAGAATTAGTTGGACAAATTTTAATAATTAAATCACAATATCATATTTGCCGAAGCAATGTGGCATACACAAAATAACACTTACAATTGGGACACTCAAAACTCGATTCTTTTCTAAAATTTGTTGAATAGCACAATTTGTATTTTCTGGTTACGTATACTCTTGAAGAGTTGGATGGTATGCAATCTGCAAAATATTCTTTAATAAGTCTAGATGGTTTCAATGTCAAAAAAGGACTTCCTGTACCAGTAAATGATGACTCGGTCAATCTTCAGATTTTTCGACACCTTCGTCGGTAATTTTAATGAGAAAAGGAAGCTTATCGGTGTCACTGTCATCTTTCTTGTATAAGATATATACATTTAAACACACCATGTCTAGTAAATATAAAAAAATATTATAGTAATATATGTTTTACTTGATTTTTAGCGATTTCATAAGTTTTTATTTGTCCGTGAATAAGATTAATTACTATCATGTTTTTGTTGTAGTCAATGATAAATCTTGGTTTTGATATCGTTTTTCCTCGTTTTTCTGTTTCTACAAATTTGTTGTCGTGGGTAGTGCTCAACATATTTACATCCTTTTTGCCTTTCTACTTCATAATCATTATTTTGTCTCTGTACATAGCAATATATTTACGTTTTTTTCAAAAGACGAGATGTTATATCACATGGTATTTCTATTTTATTTTTCCGCATTGTTCCTACAATATTGGGTTTTCTCCGGCACATTTTCTCTGCTAGATCAATACTAGTATACCAATTCTCGAGATACACTCTGTATGCTTTATCCAACGTATCATGACACGATCCAAGAACAATACGATTTGCTTCCTTTTTTTTTTTTGGATAGTTCGAACCACACTGCGTATTTTGACTTGTATATATAGGAAAATCACTTTTATATCCCGATTTAGTTTCATATAGCATATATAACTTAATACCAAATAGATTTCTTGTCGATGGAATGTACTTTTTTCTAATTAGTCTTCCTTTCGATAACAAAAAAGACTTATCTGCTGATATTCCCTTAGCTAGTCTGTATAAAAACTTCAATTTATTTCTCAGTCTAAAATTCGATCAATTCTGTACGATTTTTTGTTGCACACTATTGGATCGAAAGCATTGTTATCAGAAAAGTCTAAGAATTTTCCTAATAGTTTGAATCAACGTACAATGGTTAATCTCCATGACAAAAAATGACGTCATGCTAATCGAAGCAGTCTTGCGTGTATGACAAAATATTTCGTCATACCCAGTTAACAGTTTAAGGAATAGAGATCGTATGTTGACGTTCGAATTCCACTCCATATTACTGTCCGATGACGCTCGAAACTAATTCGCATTAATGACTGACGCTGTTCGAATTCAATCCGATTGCTGACCGATGTCGTTCGAATTCAATCCGCCGCAGGACAAATCTAAACCGATGCAGTATGAATTTCAACCCGGTACTGTGCGAATTTTAATCTGGCGTCGTTTCAATTCAATACGGTCTTATACGAATTCAATCCGTCTTACTAACCGTTTTTTGAATCTATTTTTCTTTAATTGTTCTTACATTATTCGTTAGTGTATGGTGCTCTATAATTCTATCCTATACAATGAGGCAATGCACAGTAAGCGGAATAAATTTTTTACGTTCAACGCTTACCTTTGTAGAGATTAATTTTTTATATTTTATAGTCCATAACGCTTAGCTCGAGGCAATTGTGGGATAAATATATTGGATAAAGTTTGTTGAAAACACGATATCGTTTACTTGGTATATAAAGACCTGATCGAATCTCATGTAGTAGATGTAAATGTTAAGTGTTGAATAATTATCCACAGCTAACTCACGATTATATCGCGAACGACGTAAGCGCGGAATCCAGTATTGTGGGAGCGTGGTGCAGACTTTACCAGAAACCGGTGAAAACATACCCAACTCGACCGAAATATTTCCCATAAAAAGGAACATACAAATTTTTGAGAACACGCTTAACGTCCCATCGTAGGCCTACTCTGGACCTTCCGCAAAATTATGCGGGACGGAAATACCAACCAGCAACCAAGCTAATTAGGTGGAATACCATCTCTAAAATCAATTTCTGCATTAATATTGCCAGTATCACTTTTCATTGTTGCGAGTACCATTGGGAATATCAGTTGGTGAGTAAGGCAGGTTCTTTTATAGAAAACTGTATTTTTATTAAGAACAGGGACAATAAGATAATAAATCTGACTTTTTGTTAGATGCCATTGACTGTGACTGACGGGATGTGGCATAAATAAAAAAACAAAAACCTACTGGAATGTCTTTAACCATAGATTCACGTAATACAAAAAAATGAGCAAAGCTATTTATAACATTCACTAATTAATTTAGATGGGAAGAATTTATTATAAAGAAGGGACCGTACATTAACATACATCTGTTAACAAAATGTTCAGTTTATCGCATGGATCCTAATTTCAGTTTGAATGCAATTTATTGTTGATTATTGACACTTTAATGGCTGCTCATACAACATATGTGTGATAGACGGAAGGTTGTTGGCTAATACTACACTCTCTGTGTGATCATTTATGAATGTAAACAAGTATGGATGTAGCTATTGGCTTTATATTTCATCGCTATGTCTTTGATTTTAGGTGATTATTGTTTTATTGCCCATTTTTAATTTTATATTTTACACTACAGTGGTGTACTATGCAAAATTACGGAGCAAATGTCGGCGGCTCTACGTTGGTGTCATACACAAAGCTACTGTACAAGGGCTAGTGTCACTTGTTTTCTATTTGACAATGTTTAGATAGGTCAAGACTTGTCAAGTACCGTTACCATGTAGACGATTGCTTTAATAACTATCACACAAAGGAAAAATATTAAATTTGTTGTTAAATCGTTGTTGTTTTTTGTTTTATGTTTATGTTCACATATGTTGAATTATTTCATGAATTTTGACAAAGTTTTTTAAAATTAATTTTCTAGAAATATTGCAGGCCCCTGACGACGTTTAACTGTGTAGACATGCGGCCATTAAAGTGTTAAACGGTCCTCGAATATATAATATAATTCACCTGTGTATGAACGTTTTACGTTTTGCTACTTAAATGAACAAAATTTGATATTGTGGTTTATAGGTTACTTTAGGTGCACATTTACACGCTTTGGTAAATGAAATATTTTCTCAATCTTCGTGGATTTAGGCGGTCCCGTTTACTTGGGATTGTATTTCAAAAATTAGCCACATTGTCTGTTATAACTAAAGGCCTTGTTTGGTTGGTATAAAGGGTCAGTTTAGGTATAATTTTAGACACATGGGGCAAATCAATTTTATTCGCGATCTAAAATAATTAGATGTTTCTACGTCTTTTGGTTCAAGAAAAAATTGATGTGTCACGTGCGTCTAAAATTATACATAATTTGGCCCTTTACACCACCTAGATGTGACTTACAGTTATAAACGACGTTGAGACTAACTGTTTAAATATAATTCTAAGTAAACCAGATCACCTAAATGTATGAAAGTTGAGAAAATATTTGATTTTACCAAAACATATAAATGTACACCTAAACTGATCCAGAAACTGCGGTATTAAATTTTTTTTACTTTGAAAGGTGAAACGCAAAATATCCATAGGTACGAGAATTATATATTCGAGAACAGTTTAATCATCAGCAATAAATTGCATTCAAATTAAATGCATGCGATAAATTAAACACAAATTTTGTCAACCGATATTAACACGTTAAGCGCGCTAGACTTTTCGTTCTTCTATCGCGGCGCGTGTATCTGTCCTTGCGAACTTGTGAGACTGAACATTTAAATTATGCGATATCGGTTTTCGTTTGGTCAATGATTCAAAGAAAAAAATATAATATTTACAAACATTAATGTAATTTATTAATACAAAATAAGCAAAGGTGAGGTTTCCGTGTACATTGGTTACAAAAGGTTATTACTTTTGGCGTTACATTTTTAGCTATCTTTGGTCCTAATATTCGTGCATTCTGATTATAGCATTCGGTGCAGTATCTTCTAATTTTGTGCGCACTGCCTTCCTTTTTTTCCAAATTGCCTATACCCTGGCTCGCCTATCGGCGAGCGGCCCGGCAGAGCCCACCTGACGGCTAACTGTGGCTTGAACGTGTGGCGACCATTATTGAACAGTGGTCGTTCGCCGCGGTGTTCTCGGAACCCGGCGATACCGGCGCAGTTTCGATAAACAATGTATCGTCCGGCCTGGGATCGAGTTCGTTCCGCGATCAAGGACAAGGGAGTCTTTTCGGTGTAAGAACATCAGTCATTTGCTGAACGCGCCCGAAGACTGATCCACTTCCTAGCGTGTAAACTTGATTGTAACATTACATTATTAATCTTTCTGTCATGCCTCTCCTTGTATATTACTGCAACACGAACATATAAGAATATACAGCCAAAAACGGAACGGCACAGAAATTCGGCGAATTGGATTGCGCTGACGAGTAATGTCAGAAAAATCGAATTAACATGGAAAAAAGAAAAGTATAACCACCCACGTCTTTGCGTAATGAACCAAAAGAAGAAAAAAAGATTCAGTTTACATACAGCAGTCTGCATTCCACTTATGCTATGTCCCCAAGCATTGACTACCTCGAAAGTCATAACAAGGTCTGCGCATCATCTCACTCCGACATCAACAAACACGTGTACTTGACTTTGGCACAATAAACAATTAAAAAAGGTTCGAGATTGTTTCCGCTTTCTCATAGCAAGATTTGCACATCTTGGTGCAGGCTTGAATTTCTTTGTTTCCGCGTATTAGCTTAACCAGTTAACCGCGATTGACGAGTATACTCGTCATGGAGAAGTGGCACGATTTTGTGTATTGACAAGTACACTCGTCATGCGTATAAAGCAGTAACCACTGGCTATTTAAATTGCAATTTTTGAGAAAAACAAAACATATTCTCAAATTTCAAGATGTTTAGAATATTTTGAGGCTATGCAGGAATAAAACAAACAAATAGAAAATATAAACAGTTTGAGATGAACTCATACGTCCCCGTATGTACCGGTTGAAACAGCTTACCAGCTCGCATAATGAATTTGTTTGTGTGTGATGATAACGTTTTTTACATGTTAATTTAAATAGGGTAAAGGCAAAAGTCAAAAAGTTGATTTATAATAGGATTCCTTCAGGTATGGTCCGTCATGGGAGAAATACGTGACGCCGACCAGGCGCTGAGCCTATTGATAGCTGCTAGCCCGAATTTCAAATTTACTGAAGACACTTTGGAGACGTATCCAATTGAAAAAAATAAATCAACACAAACTCGGCCATTTAGACCTAATATAAGTCAATTAGGCGGGAATCATGTTCCGGATTATATACCCGGAACATCGAACACAACAACCCTACGCGAAGGTGTTCGCATTGTTACAAACGTAAGATCAGGAAGGAATCGCGTTACTGGTGTTTGATTTGCATTGTGTATGGTATCCTGTTTCGCTGAATATCACTCCACACCGGGAATTTAAATTCTTACTTTCATATGTATAATATTTAATTTTTATTGCGTTTTTACTTTAATATATATGTAATGTATGCTTATGTTAACCAAATAAGTAAATATTAGTAATAAAATTTTCAATTTTATAAAATAAACCCATTTTTTTCATCCAATATCTTACCGGTGCAACTTACTCTGCGATTGACGAATATACTCGTCATGGCTCGATTCTGGCGACACAAAACGGTGCGCACTCTTTAACGAGGGCATCGCAGTTAACACATTGCGTACGGGTCACGAGATATCTCGTTTTTATGCATTCAAACGTTGCGTACGCGTCACGAGATATCTCGTTGTCATGTTTTGTTTCGATTCAATCGGCAACGTAAGCAAGCAACGGCAAATATTTTTGTTACGTTACTATGGCGACAAAGTCTCTCCCATTCTTAAGACAAATGATGAGCGAAATAATGGAATGTTGACATTCAGAGCATGTAGAAATGGTCATTATAGCCAGTACATCAGTAGATCTGTACCATCGTCGTACGTACCGTATCTTATAAAGTGTTCCTTTATTGTACGTCTTGGAATTTAAAACTTTATGTTTTAACTTGGTAAGGCAACAGGTTTTAAAGAATCGTCTATATTTTCAATCTGTTACTGATAGATTATAACAAAAATTAATTTTATGAAACAGGCCCTAAGTCTATAAACGCAGCAATGGACATAGAACAAAGTGTTTCAAATACAACCAATTATCTACACATTGATCCACCATGTAGACTCTCTGGTAATATGAAAGAGCATGTACTGGAACTAATAACGAGTACAGACAAGACGAAGTTCCCAACCAAACAATGTAAAGTTTGTTCGTCCAATATAAAAAGGAGTGAAACAAGATATTGTTGCAAATTGTGTCGAACAGCATTGCACAAAGGAGTATGCTTTACCAAATATCATACTCTAAAGAATTATCGAAGTTTGTAAAATATTTAATGGTTAACATGTAAAAAATCTGATACAATTAATCGGTGTGTGAATTACATATATAGTAATATTTAAGAATAATATATGTGCATATAATACCAAATAAAAATTAGAAATGTACGTATCCGCTTTCTATTACACGCCAAGCATGCTTCTACAGCGTTCGGAAATGTGCGGGTTTTGAGCGCGGTTTGAACGCTCTGAGCGGCGTACGCAATGTGTTAACTGGTTAAGGGTGAAAGCCACAGATCTATCGTAGGGCTATTGAAAAAGATTAGATTGCTGATATTGAGTATACACAGATAATCTATAACCTTGTTTATATGGTGTTTTTTGAGATGAACTAAAATTAATGTGCATTTTCGGTCCGAACGTGTATATCGTTGAAAAGGTTTTACGCAAAAAGCAAAGGCAAGTGTATGTTAGATAGTTAGGAATGGATTCGTAATTCATTGATTGATATAAAGTGTATATTGTAAACAAGCTTTTATTTATAACAAAAGTAAACAAGCTTATATTTCATTTTATTGTATAATGGTAGGGTAAGGTAGGGTACGGTAGAATAGCGTACGCATCGTTGAATGGGTATCTCGTGTCATCATGTGATTTGATGAGTATCTTTGATTACCTTATGGTATACACATCGTGCAGTCACGATCGAATCAAATTTTGCTTTTGCACGTTTACACTTTGCAGAAAATCCACATTATCTTTGAATGTACCATAAGGTACCATGAAATGTCGTACCTTTTCAATCCTTTTCTTTTCCTCCCGCATTTGATTGTCTCTTACTAAGCTCGATCATCCTCGTCGCATTCATTTTCGCCCGCATTCCTAAAAATTGACACATGATTTTACCGTTGTTCTCGTCCTTCATGACGCTCGGATTCTTCTTATTAACCCTAGGAACACCATAAAGATTATCTACAGCATAATCGCTCGTATCAAATAATGATAAAGTATTATTGCAATATTTTCATTAATATCCTCACATTTTACATGGTAGATTAGACTGTCAGTATCTATGTATATTACCTTCCATTTGCCGCCATGCTCTCTTCTCATGTATTCATAATGTAAGTCGTATAAGCGCATTTTTGATATCTGCAAAATGAACATACCAATGTACATTGATTTGCCACATTTGCAGATATCAAAATGCGCTTATACAGACGCGAATTAAGCTGAATATATGAGCGTAGCCACGGAGTCTGATAGAAACTTATGCAACAATGTATATATATTATGTATAATATACATGTATATATATGTCAGTATGAGTCCCTGGGATAAGTATTACTTTAATGTGCGGTAATGTATGACATACTTTTCCTTATCTTCAACGTCCGTAATTAATTTGTACTGTTTAGATCTACTCATTTTTTGTGTTGAACAGAATAGAATTTTGGCATGTAAGTCATGCAATTCTTTAGGATATGTAAGATCTACTTCGAGTATGTAACATATTGGCAAATCATCGTGTACAGATATCACGTTAAAGTGCCTAATCTTATTGACCCCGGGAAAATCGTGCATTGGAAGATATCGACTCATTGCCCATTCGTACAAATGATTTACATCCTAGTACATTAAAGAACTAGAAGGGTCGGATGGTTCATACATTTCCACGTACTTATTATTTGCTCGAGCGTATCTGTACGAACATTGGCCTCTCAATCATTAGAAACATGTCCATATCTTATAATAAAAGTTCAAATTTAATATCTGCATACTTTAGCATCGCATCTCACGTGAAATCTGGTAAAGTTTAACAATGCGCCGAATCAAGATCATAGTTAAGCATACACCGTATAGGAAAATTCTCAAAAATGTCTTACAGCGGCAGTACATTGGTTTTCAAGTACAAATCATTATATTCGCCTAGATTCCTAATCTTAAATGTGCTCCATATTTTCAATTATTGTTTTATCGGCATATTATTCAATCATAGTGTTCATCGGTTATGCGTAAAAGCTTCTCCGGTTGGGCAATCGAGTCTCTTTTAATTTCTGACACCAATTAAATTAGAAAATTCAGACTTGAAGATGGTTAATTTGCCTTTTTTGAAGTATGATGAAAGTTTGTCCAGACTCGATGTTAAGAATTTAAATGACTCTGTAACGCGAAAATGTATTTTGTTTCTTTCGTCGAATTTTGTGAACGAGATATACCCTTCCCTATTAATGGGTAGTACTAGGATCAAGCCACGGAACGTTTTTGCAAGTGCTTTGATGATGAAATAAGCATCGTATTCAAAGAGATTATGAAAGATGACTGCTATTACGGGATGTAGTTAAGAATTAAAAATACAAGAGTTGTGCACAAGTCCCAACCTTTTTCCCGTAATGTGGCAATGATCTCTTACTCGCCTATGAGAGGGCAAAAAGGACTTTTTACAAATATGGTAGTTGGGCGCGGTGTAATGCTCTATTTGTTCTTCCGCGGTCAAAGGTATCTTAAGGTTAATGTTTTTAAGATGGGACCTAACCTCTTTCGCGAGCATATATGACTGTTGTTACGTATACCGGCCCTACGCTTATGGAAAAGAGAAATCGCGAAACAAACCTGAATGAAATCTAATATCTGCATGTTAGTTGCCCAAATGTAAGGTCTACGACAATAAACGGAAAAATTTAAGGATTTTTTAGAAACCCCAATAAACAGAGGATTAGGGGAACCAAGTGTCCAAGGGGCTAGACCCATGAAAACTGGGTCTTGATAATAGAAGATAACTAGAAGCTCCTAGAAACCTCAAAGACTTCTAATCATAGCGGAAGCCTAGGACGCTATATATATATATATATATATCGGCATTTTTGGGCACGGCCGTCACTACTATTGGAGTTTCCATCACGATTAGACGCTACAGTAACACTCGCGACAGTTTCGATCTCCCTGCGCTTAAGTTTTAACCAGTAAGATTCGATCATTTCTGTAAATATTCTTAACCGAATTTTTCTCCATCCAGTAATGGACATCACGATATTTGTAAACTACCTGAGGCACACTCGACTGCGTATCGGAAAGGGTGCAAATATCTGGAATCAACCAGCATTTAATTTTTTTTTTATAATGGGAGAGTTCCGATTCATCCTGACCTATAGTCATCTGCGGAAGGACTAAGACGCACATGACCGCGTATCGGTGTAACCGAGAAGATCAAGGGTCAGTTTGATAGGAATTAAATTCGAACGTAAACTTCGCGGTGGACAGGAACTTGAATTTAAGCCTTTCACCTTGAATTTGAGAAATTAATAAAAGTCTTTATTGCGAAAGAAGGTTTCGTTGATATCCTTCTTCAACCTCTAAAATTCGCCCAAAATCATTAATCAATTTGCCTCATCCCAGAGCAGTGTCGTGTAGACATGTTTGACCCGAAATCAGAAATTTCTTTATCTCAAGACTACTAAAAATCGGTCAAAACGATAGATCGTGACACTGTTGTACAAACCATTTGTCGCAATAGGAAATAAACCGCGATAGGAAATATAACGGGATTTGGGAGAATCCATTATAATATACTGCACGTAGTAGCCTACCTGGAACGGGACGTGTTTTTAGCACACCTCCGTTTTCGCTTCCTTCTGTGCCCGCAATAAAGCATCATCTTCATCCGCGAAGGATGTCAATAACCAATATCAAAATTCGCACACACCATCACCTGGACAGGTTCCTTATTCTTTGCGTTTTTGAATAAAATCCAACATTTGAATAATATCGGTTCATCTCTTTCGAGGTCCGGGAGGGTTACATGCGTATTATTTATAATATATCGGCGTGGTATACATCCTGCTTCTGCACATTTTCCATCGACAAAAAATAATGTAGGACTCTGTATTTTTTGAGCAAAAATAATGCATTATTTGACAGATAATTGCATTAGATAAGAAAAAAAAAGACGAAAAATAACGTAGCAAAATCAATATCTGTGCCAAAAATCAATTCCGAATAAATTAGTTTAGAAAGATTTTGAATCCGCATGTAGTCGTAGATATATAGGAAATTGATATACCGTTCTATAAGCTTCGTTGTGATACATAACGGTATAATTATTCTTCTTTTTTGTGTCAAACGGTTCACACATTCATGGAGATATCATTGTCTCGCGCAAAGTGTGCAATTTTCCGCAATTCCGTGGAGAGACTAATAATCTTTACGTGCAATGTGGATATGACTGAACTCGATTTGCTTTTTTTTTCACTATCGTCCATACAAAACATGCATTGTCATTTGTCTTTATATTGGTCACTGCCTCAACGGGTCATGCTTATTTACAGTAATACTGATGCTTCGAATCTGAACGAGTGCTCCTCCCTATAACGCTTCTGAAATTTCTTAATTTTAATAACTTAAAACAATTGATCCTTGCGAGCAGCAAATGATGCAGGTTGAAGAAGATGCAAAGTAAAACACATAGGTACATTACGACGTTTAGACTCAGTTATGAGTCCTCATCAGGTATACCTTTACAATACATAACAATGTTATATTACATTAAATCAAAATTATTAGTATAATATATGTAAAGAAGAACATTATAAAAGAATATATAGAAAAAGTTGGATAATTATAAGTACATTTTAGAACTGTGCGGAGAGATTCATTAGCGTGAACGCAGTGTTACTGAGAGAGGTAAATGTGATTGAGGCCGATAATTTAGATGCAGATAAAAATGATTATTCTACTGGATAACAAAAGAGGAGAGGGAGGGGGTTGTTTGATTATATTGCAAGGAGAAATAACTGAAAACAGAGGAAGTGACAGGCTATTATTTGATAATCTTCATAAATGTTTTAATCGTGAGATTGAAACACACCTGTGATAAGTGAAAGCATTATTTCGTGTGAATTTTCTATAAAAGTAAAAATGATGTAAATAGTCCTTTTGACAATTCATTAATCTATGCCTTTCTTCATTATTGTTATTAGTGTCATACACGTAACCTCACATGCTCGGTGATTTTAACTACACATATTAAAGTGGTCCTAGCGGACATCTATATTTATACTCTTATACCGACGCTCCTTCTAATTTTATGGAGTTAAAATTCCGTCGACGAGTTCGACATTCGTGTAGAACGCGTAGAACGTAATCTTTTTGGGCAAGGTTGTGTGGCTCAAATAATTAAAGAGGAAATAATATATTGATTAAAAATTGGGGAAGATCAAGGAAAATTAAGGTGGTGACAAATCGTATAAATAAAATAGGCGTAGAAAAAAATCGGTCCATTGGATAATTGGATCGGGACCCGAACTTGGGACCTTTGAGTTACGCAACCGTGGCTAAAAAGATTACGTTTTGCACGCGAATGTCGAACTCGTCGTCGGAACTTCAACTCGGAATAAAAATGCTCGCTATGACTACTTTCTCCATTGTTTCCAGAATCAGAGTGACATGTCCTTCATACCACTTATCGATATCCGACGATATGCCCAATGCTTGATTTCCTTTACTAAATAATTTGATTGCATTCTCCACACTGATACCGTTGACCTTGATTGTCTATGATAGTATTTTTCGAGCGTCCTAGGAACATAGTCGCTGGCTGATTCAAAAGCATCTCACAGAAATTGTACCCGATCTAAGAGCGAGCTATTACCATACCTGTAGATAGCCTTTGATCGATGTCAGATTCCAAATCTACTGAGAACTTCTATCCAGTCCATCTTGATTGCGCAGTGTAATTGCTCGCAAATCTTTCAAATTTCCGATCTGACCCTTCGTCTTTTCTTATTCGTCCACACGGATGATTCCAAAAGATCTCGCACTAGTTCTTCTACATACACATAACACTACCGTATTAATTCGGCCAATTCTCTACCATTTTGCACAACATGCAAACATGCCGTCAATTTGTTGTACATTTTTAAAACTTGCGACGTAAGGAAAACAGAAAAAGTCGAAGAATATGCTTTTTCTCTCGTAGACTAAAAACTTGGAGATTTGATTTAAATACAGGGCATATAAATATATACATCTGCATAGTTTTATATACATTCTTTAGAGGGGTAGGGGAAAATTGTTGGGGGAGAAGGCTTATTCTACTTTAGGTTTTTTTTTTTGACAAATAATAATGTGTAGAAATTATTTTGTCTTGGCACCATACTTATTCCTCATTTCCTATTGCAATAATGATTTTCTGTACGGTTATAACGATGGGGGAGAGGGTAATCGTGCTATTATTATTATAAACAAACAGCAGAGTAACGAAGAAAGGAAATCATACAGTTATATCATGACGTTTAGGGAATCCCGACCAGCCAACTTCCAATTAGTGGAAATAAAAAGATCATTGGTTTTTTCCAATCGTCAATCATATTTACATATTTTTTTTTCTTGCCGCCATACTTATTACTTATTTTCTACCCGTGGAGGATTTTCGGCAAAGTTAGAGAAAAGGGAGATACGGGATCCTCCACATATATTGCATTATTCTACATGTAATTCCCGACCGATAACAAAAAGTAAGGTGACGAATTTGTTCTCTTTGTTTTTTTAACAAAGCATTAAATTTATTGATTGGCATATAACAAATTACTGACGAAATTAGGATTAGTAATGCTGCAATTTAAAAGTTATTATTCGATAAAAGAAGCATGTTGGGGTTGTCGATACATAAAGCACTTGTTTCTTGAACGATGACATTAAGGAGGGAGATACACGCAGACGATTCCAAAAACGAATTTTTTTTTCCATAAAATGTGAGTACAAGTATTTAAGAATATGACCCAAAAGTTTCAAAATGAATTTCGAGAAATGGAGGCAGTTACAGCCTCTGAACGTGACTCGTGCGTCAAATTACGTCGAGCTTCTGCAGCGCGCAACAAGTATTTTAAGTGTGAATCCGTATGCGGATGAATTCCAAGTGGAAAATAGTTAGGTTATCGGTCATGTCAAACAGATAAAGAACGCTCGGCTTCGAAATATAAAAAAAAAACATAAAGTAATTGGTAGTCTTAAAAAGAAGACTACCAATTACTTCATACATTAACCATAACCGAGAAAAGAATAAAATAGGACTTACTATTTAGTTATTAAGTCAGAAAATGCATAAATTGTGTGGAAAATGCAAACTAACGTATATTTTGATAAAGAAAGATTGCTTATTTACTATGGTTTCGCTATTCAAAGAAATGTTAATAGTATCGAGGACATGAAGAATACTATGCTAACGACTTATTCATATTTGTGCTATAGGAACGAAAATCCGTAGCATGAATACTGCCCGGCGGGTAAAGACTGATCGTACAATTGGCAGAAGTACGTAACCGTTCAGTTACATTCCCAGTATCTATATAGTGTACTGAGGACGTTAAGATAAACGTTTGTACAAATTTTTTTCGCCTAAAGGAGGTAGTCGCAAAGGAATTTGGGAATCATTCTTTCTCAAGTCGTTGATCGAGTCAGTTCACGGGACCTTCTGTCCTTAGTCACATAGTGGAAAACACCTTGTTGCTGGCAAGGCAAATTTCTGCTCGATGACCACACGAGCGTTCACAGCCCTCCGTCAGAACCCGCAATAAGCGTGCGTCTCCAAGGATACCAGTGCTTGACGCCTCATGTCCAGGTACCAGTTGTCTGCTCTCCGGCTATATTTTACTAAGATTTTCCAGGTAAATTTACATTAAATCATTAATTATATCATACTAATTCATTATATTATGTTCTTCATATTATTATAATAATCCGTTATATCATTATAATTCGGTCAGTTTTGATTTGTGGATTGATGTTTTTTCGATTTCAGGGGACTCTCGCCTTTCATCATTCGAACATCCCCTGTATTAGCTCTGCCCATCTCATTATATCTTATAATTGATAAATATTAGATTAGTGTCTCCTATTCTTTCTTTATCATGCATTCTGAGCTAGTTGATTAAATTAAAATTTATCCGCGATAATAAGAAAGAAAAGGGCCCCAAATGTAAAGTTATTGGAGCAAGTTTGGATTTATTTGAACATCCTCCTCCACTCGATTCAATAGTCCAGAAACGTATTCTTCTGATTTTTGAAGATTTATGCAGGGATAAGTTACGCGAGAAATGTTTGGGCGGCGACACGCAGAATGCAAATGAAAGTTTTAGTTTCACCGTTTGGCGTTTAGCTCAGATACACTTGAATTCTGAATTAAAAAAAATTGGAATGTATCGTACATTGCGGCTAAACTCTTCAATGCAGGATATACTTCTATTTTTTTAAGTATGGAGAAGCTAGAAATAACTATTGGAAAGCGATGTAAGAAATACGTTATTGACATCCACGGACACTGGCTGATTCTACAAAGACGGCGCAGGATATTATCCACTTAGGAGGCTCGTACAGCACGTAGAAAGGTATTAATCGAGCAAAATGAATTTTATGAGGCAGCTATTGTGAGGTACTGGAATCACTGATTACTCCATAAGTTACAGATATTATTCACTTTTCACTTTTCAAATCTTTAAACGTCTTTTTCTCAAATCGACGTTTCTGAAAATGGAGCGAACTCTCACTTGAAAACTGTTCAGCGAACCTTAACGAAACTTTAACCATAACTGCATAACATTATTACCTTTTATTTGAACCTACTTGTTCTGAAAAATGACCAAAAGAGTCCTTATTCATAGTAAAAAAGTGAAAAAATAACGTTAAAATACACGCTTTTATGTTCCAAAGCGCATAAGTCTGCCCATTTATAACTTTTTTCGTCCTTTTAGGTTTACACAGAAACTATGGATATTAACAAGATTTTTTTTAAACGGTATGATTTAGATAAATACGAAGGCATTTAGAACTCCCGCCAATTTGAAAAAAGAAATAAACAGAAAGGCTCATAAATTGTCAAATATGTGCTACTTAAATGTTACCAACAAATGGAAGAGATAAAGATGCGCGCACTGCTGGATTATGTGTAACTGCTTTTCTGATTGTTTGCGTATTACGATACCTTGCATTTGTGTACTTGAACCATTACAGTATTACCTTCATTATGAACATTCCTTATTTTTTCATATTATTTTCATATTTAGTAGTCGTAAACTATGTTAACATTCACTTTTTTTGACACTCGATACTATGTCAGGTTATCGCAAATTATTTCCTCCACCGATCCTCATTTTAGTTACAAATAAGATCCTTGTCAGAGAGGTGTGGGAGCAGGGATCATTAATTAATTTACATTTTTTAATAACAACATTTTTAGTTGATGCAACGTGTCGATACATTTAAACTATTCTTCTCTCCTAATTTTGGAATTGCAAATTATTCTTTCTGTGCCTGCGGTGGATGTTAAAGGTAATAGCGGAAATATTTGCCTTTATCAAGGCTTCATACCGTGTACATATTTTACATTGCTATTAGGTGAATAATCAACATTGGGAAACCTCGTGTTTTTTTGCGGAGAGAAGCTCGGGACAAAGGACGAATAAAAGCACACTAACAGGAAATTAGAATTCCGGGCACACTATAATCCTGCGATGAAAGCAAAGTAGAGAGGATTATTTTTTTATGGTATATAACTTTCCGACTAATCTCATCAATTCTCCCTTTGGCAAGAAAAGCAGGCCACAGCATCACAAACTAATCTCCCCGTAATCTTCATCCAAATTTGATTCCTTAGATCTTATGTGCACCGTCATGTTTAAGTCCATGTATGGTTGTGATAATTTTTAATGAATTCTATTGTTGTTTTTCATTTATCGATTTTAATTTTTTCCATATTGATGTAATAAAGGTAACGATTTTCTTCGATTTGTTCTGTAATCTATATTCATTTACCTTTTTACTAATTACATGCGAGTACGGTTAATCTGTTATACAGCGTCTATGAGAGAAATATGAAATATGAAGATTGCGTGCATACATAAATAGACTTCGATTTAAGGGTCCTAAACCCCGTACATCTGTAATTTATGGAATATCATGAAGGAGCATATTAGAAATATGTTACATTTAGTGCCTTAAAAGAATATGACAGTGATAATAAAGTACCCGCCTCGATTGTGTATAATTGAACTTAATTATCGCTGTAACAATGAACCACCTTGTATAAAAGGTTGTAAAAAAACAATGAGATACATGCCATTGCAAACGAAATTGTTCCGACACATCTCGACTGTACGCGGCTAACCGGATAGTTTATTTTTAGATCCTCGAAGGGCAGTGGACGACATTGTGCTTTTTCTTGATACATATTGCCTCAGGGATAAGTCTTGACATAATTGATAAATGTGTAGATATCTGTTGTGTTTATTACGTAAATAGGAACAATAGGGTGGTCGTTAACCGTTGACTATATTTCTTGAGGAAACAGAAGAAGCTTGATACACAATGGAATTAGCATACATGAGGGTGGGTATAATTACACATGAGATCAGATTTTTTTTATTCGCAGGCTGATAAAACGGGGACAATGGAAATAACAAAAAAAGATAAATTGGTTGGTTGCTCTATTGAAATATTGCGTGCGTTTCTGAAAGGTGGAGTTTATTGAAGATTAAAAAAGTTGCAATATATCATCTTGGTTGCAGGTTTTGTAATCTTGTGAGGGTGATTGATGAATATTTTAAGACTCATATATCGACGTTCAGTACTCACTACTTCTATATAGACTCTTTTTTCTTACATCTAATATTTCCCTCTGCCATGATACCGCTTTGATTGAAAATTACTTTTTTTTTTTTAATTAATACGCTTACGGAAATATGTGCTTGATGCGTCTTTTTCTATCTCAACATATTTCGAAAGCGTTGCTGTAAAATAATCTAAAGTTGGCCGATAAAGTCTATGCGTCCTGATTACATGCAACGACTTTAGGCCATCGCTTAGATAAGAATTTAAGAATATTTCAAGTATATTCACGAATCAAGATACCTCTAACTCAACGCGACTCTTTTATATTGACTTGTCTGATACATGAAGTCTAAAGCTATACATTGAATAACGCTTAGTCAAAAATGCGGCTAAGAGTCTTTCAACCATAACACTTATAAATCACATTATACCTTGAGCCTATAAATATAGATAATTTTTATGGTCACGATAACGGTCAGGAAATACGGTGTATAATAATTCAATGAAAAATAATTAATTTCTTCAGAATTTCAAAATAAGGCAGATTTGTCTAGATCACTTTACATGATAAACTGAGCGCATGTATAAATAAAAGAAATGAGGCTATTTGGAAGCCATCGGCGGAAATTCTTAAACTAAATTCGAAGCAATTAATGTTTTCTTGATCAATACAGTGTGCCTCACGTCGTTTCGATTTACAGATCAATATATAGATAGGTGTTTTTACGAAAAAGAATGGTGCGGACTTTTATGTGTTACCAATTTAGAATAACGCGTGGTAAAGTATAAAAGGTTTCACGTATATTATATCACATTTTCAGGTTACTTAAGTAGCAATTGTCAATTATTGACTTTTAACCTGTCGGTTATTGATAAGCAATTTTGTCACACAAACATTCGTTGGTTAATTTTAAATACCTCTGGACAATGTAATTTTCAATCAATTTTAAACAAAATTATAACTTTGAGTATTATGAATTTTTCAAAGCAAAAATAAAAGGTGCAATACTACATACGATTTCCAGGAAGCAAGCATTTTCTTAATGCTATCTTTCAGAATACTATCAGCTATTTTAGATTGTCATCCTATTCAGTGTGCATATATATTTATACAGAATTTATATAATATAGTTGTAAATGTTTATTCTTAAAGTTTCAGTTTCCGAATTAACTCATCTTGTTGCTCTAGTGTCATGAGCATTTCTGAGCGAAAGGAAAGTACAATCGGTAAATAAATCAATTTGTAAAGGAAGTTAAAACAGCAGTAGCAAAATGGAAGTGGAGGTAGTGAAATGGTGAATATTCTCCATGGCGGATTCGCGCCTGACGTTGATGTTGTCCTTGAGGACACCAAATGCACAGCTAATCGTGCAATGGTGCGTGAGGCAGCATGCGTCCTACCATGAAAATTGTACGGGGAGTGGGCAAAAGATGTGTGGTCGAGAGGCTGAACTCTCTGTCCTCATGTTCCAAATATCCGAATATTGATCTTCCTCGTTCCAGTTTCGTCCAGAGCTTCCACAAAATCATTTACAGTTGAAATTTCTGATGCTTCCACAAGAACAAATCGAAATTCATTTTTTCTCGTCATACTTTAACTGTTTAGTATATTAACATAAAAAATAAACACTGTAAGTCATAAATATTTATGAACATTTATTTACGAGCTTTTTGTAATTTCACAAATATCGACCCTAGTATCGTTGCCATGTATATGTAAAGAGGTGCCGATGTTTCAAAAAATGTCTTTCATGTTGCATAAAACTCTACCACGTAAGACGCATAAAAGAGTAAAGTAGCGCGATTTCTTTATCGTCGCTTGAGCTGCAAGTAAAGAAACGTGTAGAACACATATATATGCTTGAGAAAAGCTTTCTCTGTTGCACAAGAGAGTAAAAAAATGTGTGATAAAAGTGTTATGGAAAAATATATTATACCTATTATTTATCTACGTTCCGCCATACTTATATATAATTGTTTTTTATTTTAAACGATATATCTAGTATGTGTCCCTACATTATTTTCAGTAAAGGATGGGTGTCGAAAATAATATGAAAATTGCAGGTTTAAAAAAATCACTGGTTAAGAAAAAATCTGTCCAAAATGCTATACTAAGAAACAAGTTTATAATAACACTTTGCGTAGATACAGACCATGTATTTCTAGTTATTCAATTTTCAAGAAAGGCTATGGAAATGTGACCCCTTAATCGGTATAGATAACCTATGTTATTCTCAGGAAACTGGAGGATTTGAAGTGTAAGAACTAAAGAGACACTTCTTACAGGATAGATCACAAGTGCCACTTATGAAAGATAATTCATATTTAGCACATTACGTAATCTACTTTTGAAATTAAGATATGCTGCTAATCAACTAGTTGATTGACTAGTAGAGTGATTAGACTTGATATATATGCTGTTGATTTCTAGAATCAATTATTTTCTGTTACGCAAAAATGATGCGACAAGTACGTAGTGCAATTTCGAAAATACAGTATATATATTAATTTAGCCATAACGAATAGTTCATCCTTTTCTACGATACCGCGTATTAGATAAAAGATTTCCTCTGGTTTGAAGGATAAATATGATTAAAAACTTTTGAAGCACCAATTTTTCGGTGCATCGTGCAAAGGACATTGTAGAACGCTGATGTTTGAATACAACCACATAATAAACGAAACAACTAATTAGAAGCCAAACTACCCGTATAATTGCCATCGATATCCTTATTAGCTCTCTGGATATTATTTTCGGAAAATGAATTGCTCTCTTTAAACAAACGCTGATTTAGTGTTATTACTTCGCAAAATCAGAAAATTCGGTTTGCTCTAATGTATGTAATACCCATCAACAGATTAAAAGTCTCCAAAATTTAAGAAATTAAAAACCGTTTTGGTGAAGGGTTACAGTGCATATCAAAATCCACGTGCTGTGAAAGCTTTTTCACTGCTAAACGGTGAATTGTTTTTAGTCTTGTGAATCTTGTTTTACCTGTCATTTGAGGTAGAGCGTTTTAAAAATCAAGAGTATTTACGAAACTGATGAGAAAATTCTGTTGAATACAATATGTCATTTTTTATTCAAATTATTTTTTGACTTGCATTAATAGTAAGTATATAAATGTTAGAAGTTTCCACAAAACCAAAAGTTTGTGCAGAAAAGGATTTAAGCTACATGTTTTCAAGATACAAAGACTTTCCAGTGAGCAATGCGGGAGCATAAAAATGTAGAGAACGTTTTTCGTGGAAAGATGTTTTTGAACGCATTGTTTAATTCACATTCGCTATGCTTAGTTTCAGTACAAAGTTTCAAACTTCAGATGGATTTCCGGCGCGCCAAGAATTCCATAAACGTAGATAGTAATAGACACAACATACCTTATCAGCATGTAGACACCAGTGGGCTCCAACGCCCTGGACACAGCTTTCCAGCTAGCCATAACCGTAAATTTCTGCCTCGCTGTGAGCGGAAGCTGTGGATCCATTGTGGTTTGTGGTTGCGATTTCAGAGTCGCCAATTTGCTAAGTTCGCAACCCATCTTGGCATTAATCTCTCCTTCTTGTACTCTCTTCCTTGGATGAAACACAATGACACTCTCGTTAGGAAAAGTTTTCAAGGTTTTTCCGCAAACTCGGGCACTTGCTCAGATCACGACTTCAAAGTAACAGTCACTTACATACAAGCGTCATCAATAAAATGTTCATCGCTTTGATCCGACAAATGATTACGAGGATATGTCAAGTCAACAATTGTTTCAATCCGAAAAGGGATTGCATAGAATATTAAGAAAACCGGTCGCGTCACGGGATCGTGCCAAAGTACTTCTAGTTCTCATAATCAACAATTGGAAAAAATTAGTGCACTGTTTTGAGAAACGCACAGAGATACGTGCATACCTTATTCTATCACGAGACCTATCATTTTAATCACTTAACGTATAGCGACGTGACATACTGATCCATTTCTAGACGCGTTGGCA
The DNA here is from genome assembly GCA_038496175.1 of Ampulex compressa. NCBI lineage: Eukaryota > Metazoa > Arthropoda > Insecta > Hymenoptera > Ampulicidae > Ampulex > Ampulex compressa. Next base: position 31,777 of record JBCFXI010001692.1, read on the forward strand.
AAAAATTAAACGGTTACACACGATTAACCGTACAAGTTCAAAAGCACGAACTGCGTCCGGTTTTGTGAATCGTAAATGTACCTGAGGCTTTCGAATTTGGCAAAGACCAGTGGCAGAATTCCCCGATCGGCGGAAGACCCTCGATCATCACCATCTACCTCTAGCAGGCACACGCCATTTAGATTTGAATATTACATATTCCAAGACCTTCATATAATCAAATTCCAACGCCGAAACAATTAAAATCACTACGATACTGTTCTGCATTCAAATATTCGATATCTCCGAGCTGATTTTTTCATATATTCGAATCTTTGTTCCGTAATATCATTTCTTTTCTCAAGATTACTCGATACATAGGTCCTTTCTTTATAGTTTATTCTCAAACGATGTCGTATCTCACACGATGCAGAAACACTTTTTGATTTCGGTACATTTTCTGTACAACTTTGTCAGATCCACATCATAATTGAGGCGTTCAAATAAATCGTTAATCGTGAATAAAAGTTATTGTAGGGAATGGCTCTCTGCCGTGTTGTGGTGATAAGGAGAAGGAAATTAAACTCCACTAGAATTTTCTGAGAGGTACGGTAATACGTGGAGCTTGAAAAGAAGTTCTACACCATTGAAACTTTCTTTTTTTCCCTGTATACCGTTACTATGACTCGATATTCGCGCTCTTATCATTGACCATCGTCGTCGAAACAATGTTATTCGACCTGAGCAAAATCTACCCTCTAGAGTACACTAGTAGAAGCTCCGGATGTGAAGCGACGATAATCCGCGGAGCAATATAAGAAATTTCCATCGAACATCCAGGATGCTACTAGAGTATCGGCAAACCACGATTACAGGACCGTCGAAAGCTGCCCAATCGGAGGTGAGAAAACACCAGCACTTTCGACGATCCACTTTGTTCTTGTTGTACACTTTCGCCCCACCGTATCCAAAAGTTCATCTTGACTTTTCGAGACACACCGTGCAAATTAATCCATCTTATTTTTTTTAACAGTTTGGAATTTTATAACCAGGTGTTTAGTATAGATATCTTCTCCAACAATGCTTCTAGAACCAATCTTCGCTAATTCTTCGACAAGAACACCTTCAGAGCGCTTGATATTTTTGATACGTATTCGCAATCGAGGTTTATTATGACTGTCGAGAGAAGAAAGAAAACTTTCTTGCACGAAACGTATACCACCCTTCTGCGCACTAATTACTGAAGTATCCTTCGACGTATTTAAACTATTTGCTGCTATTGTTTAGCACAGGTTTCTCCTTTGATAATGTTTCCTGCACCAATCCTCGCAAACCTTTTGACGAGAAGAATTTTGACGTTTTCCGTATCTTTGGTACGTCGTGGTTACTGAGATCGATTGCGATAGCACAAGAAGGAAGAAGGAAAGTCGAAGCGCATGCAGATTCATCTGGCACAATACATTCTGCTTGCGGATGTTCAATGGCAACGATGCTTCAGCAGCATCGTATTTCCTGGCGATGATAAAGTGAGAGAACCGAACGCGGAAGAGACTTCTCAAAACGGATGATTCTTAAGGGGTAAACTTGCAGGTTTTCCGCTTGCTATCTTTAGAATGGCTCCCGGGGCTTCCCTGATCAATTGCTTAACGCAGCGTTTCGTTGTCGGCCGTGTTGCGTCCAACCCAGGCGAACCGCGACTGAGGCGCCCATAACAAGTGCTCCGTTCCGGGACGCGCTTGCGCCGAGAGGGTTGTGTCCGTTTTCCGCTGGCAACCCCCTCTCGATACAACCTGTGAGCAATTAATCGAGCACTTTCTATTTTGCTCTCGCCACGGCCGCATACCGCTCCCGCGTTCTTAGTCGGCTAAGTGTAAACGTGGGGTTGACACAAGGGGATACATCTCATGTCGGGAAAGGATGTGTTCTTCCCGCTGCAACAGGGCTAATATTCGGCTAGGTCTTTCGAATGATAGCTTTGGTGTGTAAACGCTAAAGAATACAGTTTTGATGCTTCAGAATATATATGTGCCGGGGATTATGAAACGTCAAAATTACATTTTTTTTCGAGATATTTAAAAGTATGAATTTGAACCGATTAAAAAATATTTTTATACTATGGAGTTATATTTTTGGAAAATATTTACTCTTGTAAAGTAAATATTTTTCATGATTGTGAAAGTTTGTGCGTAGCGACCAGTTTCAAATTGACCGGAATTTGTTAAAAGTGACTCGTAACGATAAATAATAATGTAATTTATAGAAAATTAAATATTAAAAGTAAAAGTTTTTCCATTTAACAATTATTTTTTTTTGATTTCTGACTTTTTTGTCTTCTTCGGAAATTAAATTTTTTATTTTAGTATTTGTAAGTGATTTATAAAGATCTTTGTACATTTCTTCTTTTATTTGTTTCATCGTTGTATCTAATCAAAATAAAGGGATATTTCAGTATTTTTTGGCCTTCCCCCTTTGAGTAACAGGTCTGAAGCGTGGAATTTGGTATTATCTTCTAAACATGTTTTGTACAATACCGTATATGGAGCATTTTCTAAAAATCTCGTCCACTAAATTCTCAACCACGAAACAGGTACTCCCACGGTAATTTTTATTCTTTTTGTTGAATTTCCAGTTGTTTTTTATAAGCAAGGTCTTTCTGCATCATTCATTTGACTAAAAATGGATTCTTTGTACTACATTGTCATTTTAATTTAAAATAACACTTAGAGATGTACAGGTGTTTATTTCTTTTTCTTCAGAAACTTCAGAAACTTGCAAGATTATGTAATTATGATTATGTAATTATGTAATTAGTACTTAGGCCACTGTCAAAACAAACCTTGACTGATTTTTATTTAATGACGTAACAACCAACTTAATATAATAATTCGATTTGTACAACTTTGAAAATGTTGGTTCAGATTACGGTAATATTGTATAAACAAATGCAACGTGAAACAATTCATCGACCGATCTTTTTAATTTTTGACTTAGGCCACTTTCATTATCAGTAGTACAAATATTAAAGCACGTTTAGACAGAAAGTACACACTATTAAAGCAGCAAAGGGTAAATTTAAAATTTAGCGAATGGATGGATCAATGCCGCGTAGTACAGACTATGCATCGCTTTGACGCCTGGACGCTGAATATTATTATTCAAGATTTCTAGTACAGGGTGTGTCAGGCATAATTCACGACTTATTCTGAAGTAAGTGTTGCGCGCGCTCATCTAGTGATAGTCGCAGCTAAGCTTCTTCTTTTCAATTAATTTTCGGCACCAACTGCTAAGGTCATTTGGCCTAGGACCTACTATTTAAGAAGTTGGACTCCGAGCTACCAGAGCTACAGTGTACATATATGAAAATAGTAGAGGTGAGTGGCGTAATTCGAACGCGGGATTTCCGCGTGAAAGTTTAGGCCTCTGTCCACTACACCACCGTAACTCTACAGCAAAGATTAATATCCATTGCTGATGTTCGTTGCACGCAAGGACCTTTGGCATTTGACATAAATTCTTCGGGCTGCATTTACTTTATCTTACTTTTAATTCGTCTACTTTCACAGTTGAATGGGCGAAAAATTAATAAAAAGTGACTGTATTAATCATTTACACTATTCGTTCATAAGCAAATTATTCAACATACAGTTTCGCATGTGCCTATATGAAATTTGCACGTCTAATATTCTTTCTTTGAGTAGCAAAGTAGCGGAGTAATATTACGTCCGACCAGTTAATTTTGTATACCATAGCTTTAAGGATGTTACATAAATAATAGCCTGACAATGGAACAACATCGGGCCAACATTGATGTATTCACAATTTTATGCGTAGTTGTTGTATTTATATGATAGGAACACCTTCATAACATAAATAAATAACCAAGCGTTTGCGGGAAGATTTGATGAGAGGGCCTGGATAGCTCAGTGGTCATAGCAGTCGCCTAGCAAGCAAAAGTTCCCGTATTCTGGTCTCGATCCAGTAACCGAACGGCCCACATTTTTCGGCGATGTTTACATATTCATAACAACGTAAAGTCAATATCCCTTTGCATTGGATAGGTACTAGGAAACTTTTTAGAATAAATGTTTTGCTGGACAGGCGATAATTCATATAGTGACAACGAGGCAGCTAGTTGCTTGCGAGCTATCGTACATAATTAAATGGAAATTATTAATTGAATTAATTAGCTAGTTTTTAATATTATACGATACGAGTTACGAAAAATACAATAATAACAGAAGTAAGGAGGAAGTTTAACGTAATATATGTGGTAAAATATGGGTTTGTGGTTATATATATAGTTTATTGATAGAAATAAAATATATACAAACACTACTGAAACTATTGCTAATCGGAAAGAATTGGAATTTAAGATTAGTCTGGTCGTCGTACTTCTTAACGAACTTCTTTACGTCGTACTTCTTAATTGTTCGCACCTGACTTCCCTGAGTATCTTTATGCAACTCTTCCGATCGACTGTCTTTTCACAACGCTCCTGATCGACTGTCTTTTCGCGATTGCCTCTTCGCGCGCACGCACGCACGCTCATACATTCGTGGCCATAGGGCACTCGACATTTCTATGCCCTTTGTATACATTATGGCGCGACGGTCGGCACGACGGTTCGCCTCTAAGACTGCACTGTTCCAACGCATTATCTTTACTAAACGTCCAAATACTGTTAAAATTCTCGCGCACCACATATATGGAAGAAAATGTTATTAATGTTAATATTTTAATTTTACGCATGTAGAGATTTTATAGTGGGGGGGAGGCAATCATTGAAATACAGGTAAGAAAGACAGAAGTTGATTGTACAAGTATAGCCAATAAAATGTATAAGGTGATGATGGTTCTTTTCAGCATAAATAAACACTATCAAATGAAGTGGATAATCATTATTTATTGTGTTTCGAAAAAGTGTCTCCAAATGATATTGAACTTTGTGATTACTGTTCGATAGATCTCTCAAAGAAAATGCTGTGATAAGTTTCAAATCGGTACCCGTACTCCTCCCCGAAATGGAATGGCTTCGGTCGTACATAAAGTACCTTCCTTCATATACACGCATCGCTGTAGAATTGCATTGTGACGGTTTTTAATGAGTAACAATTTGACACTACGCTGTCGCTGAGCCTATCCGGGTGGATGTACCATACACCCTATATTTTAAAGTGGTGTATCCCGCCTGACAGCTATAGCGTGAAGAGGATAGGGTGTCTTTTGAAGGTTTTCCACATATATAATAAATAAAAGGTATCCTTACTTTTAAGAAAGCTATGGGATAAAACGTAATTTCTGGTTTAGGCGCCATTTTTCTCTTCTACTTATCGAAAAACTATTAAAAAATGTGTGAAATTGCGCCTAACGGTGTACATACTTGCGTATTTTTATATTTAGAAAGTTTGAAAAATTTTTAAATGCTAATATTATACCGCAATTGTTGGTTCACTATATTTATATTTTTACAGGAAAACGTTGTCACGACCAGGCATAGCAACGACCGTACAACATTTTTTGCAATACCATCTTTCAAGAAAGAATGCGAACGTAACAGCTTCCATTTTGGATCGGCGTACCCGGAAGCATATCCGCCAGCATTCTGCCTATTAGGAAACATGCAGCAGCATTCTAAGAAATCTGGGTGACTGAATTTCGATCCGCCTAGCAGCCATAAGGCCATTGTGCTCATAATACCCTTAATAAACGGGAGAGGTCTTTGACCAAGTGACAACGACAAGTCGCGTGATGCGCGTTGTAAGGACAGTGACGATTACAGGCAGGTTTTTTTTTGTTTTTTTAAATTTTCGACACCGACTCAGGTCGTTTGGAGATCATTTGGATAAGCAGTTTTTTGTGCATAAGTGTAGTAACCAGAAAGAAACTTAAGCCCAGGTAACATCGATTTCTTTCCTTTTCTTTCTTTGTTTCAATCCGAGTTATCTAATTTATTTAATTTATTCCTATATTGTTTTGTTTCTCAGCGCACATAAAATTTCATCTTAACTTGCTTGATACGATTTGCACCCTTCATCGCCAGCAGAAAATTCACCCAAATAGCAACCTCAGCAGCATCAGTTATTAAATAAGTGAAAACTGCTTCTGGGAGCCGATAAGTCTTCCCCATTTACCATCTCTTATTTGCATTATAGTCCTTCCAATATCTCTCTTTGACCGTCCGATAGTATTCATTTGTGATATCTTTCCATGTTAAGTTACCGCTATATCTTACTTTTATTTAAATACGTATACATACATTCAGCATGAATAATATCGCCCCCCCCCTCGTTTTTCTTGATTACCCCATTTTAAGATTTGACAAGCCTCTCTACATCTGCATTCACATCTGTTTATAAATCATTGTCGACCCCCGCCACGTCTATGATAATACCATTTTAATAACAGACAAGCCTCCCTAACAAGACCGTAAATCTCGAGAATATACGGCACTGTACAAGAGCCTGGCAGTCACACGATCCTGTTTACCTTTACTAAAAGCTAGGAAAAATATAGTTGTTAATTACTACAACATACATTACCCTCGCTTTCTGCCATTCGCTCGGGCCTGTTTCAAAATTAATATCGCGTTGTAACAGTTTTTTATTATGATTATTTATGTCTAATATTTTTAGATTTTTCTTAGTGAGAATACGTTGCTTAAAAAAATGAAAGACCAATATTTGTTCATGTTATTGCTGTAGTTTTATTAGTTTATTATGTTTATTAATGTTTACCTTTATTTAAATGATTGCATCATATTTAAAAGAATTATAATTCCATATTCTCTAATTCACTGTACGCAAAGCTGCGATATACTTGTTTTATCGATACACTTTAGTCATTAAATGGTCATTATAAGCAGCTCACAATGCTTTTGCATATATTATTATGCACATTTTTAATTATTTAATAGGCAGAAAAAGGCACGCAATGTGTATTTACAAGAAAAAGGCAAACCTTGTGCAATCGATTTTGAATACGAAATCGATTTGTACTTTAACATAGTGATCAGGGATCGCCCATAGATAAATTTTCTGAGAGGAGTTAGATCATTACACTTCTGGTCTTGAGAAAATCGAGGTGAATGTTTGCCAAATATACTCAATGTACTCATATATCTAAAAAGTCTCCTCCAAATCAGACAAAGCAGTAGCGTAACAGTTAGCCCGCTACTCGCGAACCACATCATGAGTTCGCATTTTTTTTGCGTAATTTTTTTTTCTTTAGAGAAATTACTTTTACAAAAAATTTTAGGGTTAAGATTTTCTTCAAAATGATACCAAAAATTTAAACCCATTTACAGACATGCTTCTTAACTCCTATTTTTCTGTTATGCATTCTTTACTTCTTGAAATTTCCCTTTACAGTAATCTGGATGATAATTATCATAGAAACGTTCAAAACACGTAAGTATAAGTGGCGTAAGTAAAGTTTGGTAAAGTGGCCTAATATAGGTACGAACTTATATACCGGACAAATATTTCTCAAATAAAATAAAGTAATAGTGTAGTAGTTATTCTGTCTGTCTACGAATTGTTTGCTATGGTAATTCTGTGAATATTTTTTTTCTTAGGTCTCAAGAGAAAATACTTTCGTAAGGAACGTGCGGATTTAGGAGTTATTCTTAAGAGTAATTTTCGTATGTGTTTTATATGCAATTCAGGAATACATAAACGGGAAATTTTTAAAGAAGTAATATTATTTTATTATATATTACATTATATATTTTTAAAGAAGCATAGGAGGAAAACCGCATGTAGGTTGGCTAATATCATTTCCTAATCGGTGAACTATTATGCTATATTAAGAAAAATATCAGAAAGGTTATAACCATGTATTATCCGTTCCTTCCATCCTAATCCATTTCTCCCTGTCTCTTGTTTCCTCCCTGGTTCAATGTTGTGTCGGTATGTTGCTATGTGGTGCTGATGTATTGATGTACATACGTTAAGTGCGTCGCATACAGTGTTAATGCAGAGATCGTTCACCGCTAAGTTACTATCATATGAAGAATAGCCTCTAGCCTTGCAGAAGCAAAGTAATAGGAATATACTTGAGGTATGTATGAGATTATAATGAGTATAATATTATACGATCATATTTATTGATCGCGATAAGTGAGGCTATAAGAGCAGAACCGATCTGTATTCACACCTTCGTATGAAAAAATCTGAGAAATCGTTAATTTTAGCGAGGTAGAATTTACTTTGCAGTTGCAAAAAATAAGGAGCCAAGAATTTATAATATTGTTACATGAATATAAAATAAAGTTACAATGTTACAAAATAAATATCTATGATATAAATAATGTCGTGATTTGTCCTTATAAAAATTGTATGTAATAGTATTCTCGCAAGAGAATGGATATGTTTATTGTAAATTATTTCACTAACAATGAATGTTATACAGATAAGAAAAGTCACTCTGCAATGTAAGCGCTGCTAAAAAATTTGGGCCGTGGGTTGTTGCCAGGCGCCTACTCTGAGCAATGAAGTTATTCAGATCCGCCGGTCAAATCTTCCCGCAAAAGCTTATTTGTGCCATGCAGGAGTCCCGATAGAATAATATGAATCTTTATTAGTTCAACTGCTTCCGAATTACATTTAAAAACTATTCGAAAAAAAATTAATATTATTTTTTTAATCATTGTAAGCAGTAGCTAAAAAATACATTCAAGATTTTGATTTAAAAAAACTGCATTTCGTAGCAAACAATTTGAAATCTATGTTTGGAAATGGTATTGAAATACGCGTGACATGAAGTTTATTTATACTAAAAGGAAATTATCAATGGGACAGAGTCGTAGAACATAAGTATTACAATTTGTTAAATAAACTTATTGTCCCAGTACAGTTAACATTTTTCCGGCACTTTGAATATTTGCCGAAATTGATTAGTATTTAAGTTTCTCCATTAGTACAGAAGTTTCATCAACTTTCTTTCCCCGTTTGATTGGATAATTAATTATTTCATCTTGTCACTTTCCCTTGAATTTTCTGCCTGTAATAAAAGGAATACAAAAGATGGTATTTCTTTGAGATATCACATCCTAGGAACATCCTTAAGAAATAAAGCACGTAATTTCTTTACTATTTCTTGTACACACTTTACGTTTAATCATACATATTATTCAACTGTAAAATATCGTATACCATAATCTATAGTCACTAAATAACATATATTGAATAAATATAAGTATTTTCTAGATACAAATTTACGCGGATAAAAAATTCCTTTGATTATAAATAGTAGTCAGTGGGGGTCTTGTACACACGATCAAAGGGAGTGAGGTAGGATGGGAGAGGGACTCCCGCACCCTACCGTAACGATGTCCTTGCGTTACTGACCACCTTCCTACTGCTCTACCCGCTTCTTATTGTACCGACCACCACCTGTCGATCCAACCCCTCCCTACCTAATACTATCTCATTTATTGTCATCGTTCAGAAAATATATGTCTAATGTATGGATTGTTTCTTACCGAACAATATCTCTTTTTTTTTTTTTTTTTTTTATTCATTTTTCGGCACCGACTGCTAAGGTCATATGGCCTAGGACCTACTGTTTAAGGTGGATTCCAAACCACCAGAGCTACGGTATACAGATCACATAGAAAAACCAGAGGTGATGGGCGGGATTCGAACCCGGGTCTGCCGCGTGGCAGTCTGAGCCTCTATCCACTACACCACCGTAGCTCTACAATATCTCTTAAATTGGTCGTTTGTACGTATGTCGTTCGACGCACGCATCACGCGTTTATTAGTTTATTATTAGGGGCGAAAACTTCCTCAATTTCTCGAAATTCATTTTAAATCTTGGGGTTCTTATTCCAGAATAGTTGTACTAACATTTTATAAAAAAAAAAAAAAAAAAAAAAAATGCATTTTTGGAATCGTCCACACGTATCTCCCTCCTTAATGTCATCTGTTCTAACTGTCGTCAATTCAGGAAATAGATTCTCTACTATATGTATGGAGAGAACCAACCTCCTTCTTTTATTGAACAATAACCTCTAAATTGCAGCAATACTATTAGTAATTTTGTCAATAATTTGCAATATGTCGATCAATAAATTTGATGCTTTGATAAAAAACGAGATGAATAAAAATATACCATACTTTTCGTTATTCTTCAGTAAAGATACGTACAATATTGCAATATGTGTAGAAGGCCTCATCTCCCCCTTAACATCTAACCTCGCAAAAAATCTTCATTGGATAGGAAACGAGTAGTAAGTAATGGTGGTGCTGGGGGCAAGAAAAGAATAATACAAACCATAATCTTTCCACATGATTGTCGGTTAAAAATAAAAGCAATTAATCTTTTTATTCATTATAATAAGTTTTTTATTGTTTTTCTTTTGTTTTTATTATTCTTCGCTTGTAATAATAGTCGCATATGAACCACTCCCCCGCTCTTCTAACGTTACAGAAAAACTTTCTCGGGGTAAGCAGGATTCATGTACATGTAATGTAATAGATATGCGGAAAAATAATCTCTACATATTATTCTTTGGCGCAAAGTAACAAAAATCTATTTACTCATTATAGTAAAAAGTTGACCGGTCAGGATTCTGTTCGTATCATGATGTAGCTATATGATTTCCTTTTTCTTCTGTTACGTGCACCGTCTCTACGTCTATGAAAAGGGCAGTAGAGAAACCAAACAATCGCAGTTATCGATACTGGGCGCCTGTCAGTCGAAGCCGTGAAACAGTACCTTAAACGTAACAGGAAATAGGGAGAAGGTCCGTGAAGACCTCTTTGACAATATCACGAATTCTCAGAACTTCAAAACAAACCGAAATCTAAAACGCATTGGATAAATGCACGTACAGAATTAGGTCATGATGTCGTCATTTTTTTTATTAAGAAGGGATAGAACTCTATCCCTATATAACGGGGTACTTTCGGCCACGGCGCATAGTCAGATTATCAATATACGAGTTTGCACCACGGTTCGCAACGGTCTTGATCTCCCTGCGCTTAAGTCTTAACGAGTAAGATTCAATCATATTGTGTAAGTATTCTTAATCGAGTTTTTCTCCATCCAGTAGTGGACATCACGATATTTGTAGACTACCTGAGGCGCACTCGACGGCGTATCGGAAAGAATGCAAATATCTGGAATCAACCAACATTTAATTTCTTTTCTAATCGGAAGGTTCCGATTCGTCTTGATCCAAAATTGTTTTTGGGAAGCTTGAGGCACACTCGGTTGCGTATCGGCGGACTCCAAACGATGGGATGTCACGAACGCCGTTACCACCCTCAGTAAGTAGGAAAGAGATCGAGAGAAAAAAAAGGGTGGTAAGTCGCGCAGGACAAGGCGACACAGCTGCAAAGGATCAACACACGCGGACCATAAAACGGTCCTAAAGCCAAACTCATTTTAACATGCCCTTCGTTTTTGGCAAGGCATCTGAGCCGGCTCTGACAATAACCAGACACAAAATACTCAAAGAACGGTCAAACTATGAGGAACTTTCTCTAATTCGTTAGTTTTCTTTACGAGGGCATATATCAACCAAAGGGGCCCTTAT
>JBCFXI010001693.1:0-43217 GCA_038496175.1 Ampulex compressa
ATATAATGAAAATAAATATAGCTATTTACGCCATAAAAAAAATCGTCCCTGAAAAGGTTAATCCTTTCTGAATCTCGAGGATGTGAAGTGCTTATTAGCAAATTCCCGAGCTCGAAGCACCGACATTGGGCCACAGTCAGGGTCCCGGTCATGCGACCCTGATTCCACATTTGCGGCTTCACGCGACACGGACGCGCTACCGGATTTTCTTGCCTTCCTGTCCTCGACATACTCGCAGGTTAATTGCAGGAAAGGACATTGTCGTCTACGTTCTTCGTTATTATGAACTTCCTTTTACACTTTTCTCCGAAAAAGATAAACCAGTCGTACGTAAAGAAAGGTTTTGCGGGAAAAACCTGTTTGGAAAGAACATACAATTCCGTAAAGTAATTTATTCGTTGTAAAATGATTTTTCATTGTTTTATATACGATTTGAGTTATTTCTACATTTAAGAATGTCATTGACACATAGAAAAGTATAAAAAGAAACTAGTAGTAGGCACTAACGAAAAAACTGCCAGAATGTTTGGTTGAAATATCATTTTTACTGACTCGTTGGATCACACGGGAATGAACTGTTATAATCACATGGTGCGAAGATTTGCATAAATTTTGTGGCACTGAACGTAGTATTTATAAAACGGTAAATGTAAATTCTATACTTCCATTTCCGATAAAAACAGCCGCAAATATATTTCACAATTTTTAAACACTTTGACAACTCGTAAGAAACGAGATGTTACAGTAGCGCAAATAGAAATTTTCTGTACGGATTGCAAACCATCGTGAGAAACAAAATATAGATAGACTTTGAACAAATCAATTATCGACATTTTTTTTAACGTAGGCAACACGGGTTATTATACTGGGTTTCTTAGAATCGTTGTTTAACCTGCAGCAATCAGGTTTCAAGCGCTATAAGACGTACGTTATTCATACAATACATATAGAATGGTAAGGTAAAAGCACCAATAGTTGACATTGTACCAATACTCGACACTTTTTCAATAGAAGTAAATAAATGAGGAAACCACAAACTGGAATACATCCAACCATTAGTCTATGTAGTGTCGTTCTTTAACCGCTTAATTGTGAAATACCGCGCATAGTGCATCATTGAGAAATGTCATAGCGACTGGTTAATTAAACCCGTGCGCGACTCTACGATTTCTGCGTATTTTCTTATATAAATCGATAAGGATTCGGTTAAAATGTAAGTACTGCAAGTTTATATTATTTACATTACCAGGATTGGTTACATTTTTTATTTTCGCTGAGTACGAACTGTTGATTCAAATTTTACTTAAAAAAAACATTTTTACAACCGCCTGAATAAACACTCGTAATATAATACAAGAATAATTTGTGCGCGCAGCGACTATTCATCATAAATTTTCCATAAAGTGAACTTAGCCTGAGCTATGTGAACGAATGGACAAAATAATTCTTTAAAGTGTCAACTATTGGTAGCTTCGCCTTAGTTCCGAACTACAATAAAGGGACAAAATTTTTGCTTTTCATAATTTTACTCTTTATTACCATCCGTTAACATAAATAATAAAAAAAAAGTTTTCAAGATGAAAAATTACAGGCGGTCAAAAGTTTTAAAATACAAAAAAACGAATCATTCAGACTACTACGTGGCATTTAAATAATTACTATTTTTTAAAATGAAAAATTGCTCACTCGGTAGTCAATAATAATAGACAGCAACAAGATTCAAAATGTGATCGTGACGTATCGGAAGAGTCACTTTTTATTATATCGCATTTTACATGCATCCTTAATATAAAATTTAAATTATTTGTAAATGTATCGTATTTGTTGATTGTCTCTCGAAATTCAATGTTCCAAATAATAAATTCACTATAGCAACAAGTTGTGTGTACCCTACACATGCGTGTGAGTACTGTGCGAATACGATAGTCCCAATTTAAGCTGTATTTAATTTAATAAGTTAATGAAGACGATGGATATCATGCTAATTTTGTCGCATCAGTTTTGAATGTAATGTTAGCATTGTAATTGTAAAGAAACTCTGATTACATTATAATGGAAAAATAAAATTACTGTCCAACGATAATTTTCAGATGACTTTTAACCAGAATTGTTGTGGGACAACAGTGTCGCTGTTTACATTTAGTTGTGAGTAACTCAGTTCAAGCTAACATAACAATTTGAAGAATAAATATCCGACTTCTCGTCATTGCGTAGTAAATATTAGGTTGGTAAGTAAATACTTAATTGTGGATTTTCATAAATCTAGTTCTTTAAAACTCTTTTCAGTAGAATTCAATGGAGCTTATCTATATTCTCACCTATTTTATCACTCCTAAATTTAACTAAAACGACATAGGGCTACAGCGATGTAATAGATAGAGACTCAGATGCCGGAAATTCCAATTCCAATCCGGCTCAACACTTCTCGAGCATTTTCCATATGATATGTATAATTTAATTTCTGAGATTTGGAATACACTTTATACGAAAAAAAAGAACTAAATTCCCAGTCCAGTTAATCCCAGTCTGATTTTTTTCTACGCCTTATCCCCCACCCCATTTCTCACCGCCTTATTTCTTAATAATTCCCCTTTCATATTATATCCAATTACAATATTAAAATCGATTATTTCTTCAATTTATTCATTAGCACAATCCTGGCCAATAGTATTTAATTCCTGCACGCGACACTCCAACTCCAAAAGACCAGACGGATAATTGACTAAACGTGTGCGAAAAGCTGCTCGACACTGACCGCATCCTGCCTTTAGAGAAAGAACTAAAGTCATGCATCCGGAAAATCCGCAATTACTTCTTCGTCAACTCAATGTTCGAAGTTTCGCTTTTGTGACTGGCGGGTTGTGACAACAGAGGGCTGCCCTCCAGACGCTCTGACCTCAAGACCTCGAACGAGCTCTCGTCAAAAGAGGATCGGTTGCTTTCCGTGCTGCGCGCGCGCACACCTTGCCACCCACCTCCACAATCTTTGACCTATAAAAGGCAGGTCGGTGTGCCTGCAGCGGTGTGGTTAGTCGCACACCACTGGCAGGTGCGCGTTTATCGCACCATCGCGTTCGCAGCTGATGGCCCTTTCCTCTACCGGGCGCTCACGTTTGCTCGCAGGTTTTTCAAATTAAATTCACCCTTTGCAAATTAAATTCACCCTCTTGCCGATGAAATTCGCTCTTTTGCAAATCAAGTACTTTTACGTATATATATTATATTTGAGAAACATCGAGTGATGTGAATTACGTGGTAAGAAATCAAAAATCTTATTATAATTTGTACAATTACATAGTTATATATGGAGATGAAGGTATGTATGAAAACTGCGGATGATTCAGTAATTCAATAATAATAATAATAATAATAAAAGGGGAAGCGTTTATAGACTAGATTATATGTACAATATACATACACTATATACGTATATACATATAACCTAGTCTATAAACAGTTCTTCTTGAATTATTATTATTATTGAATTATTGAATTACATGCGCATAGTTTTCATACATACCTTCATCTCCATACGTAATTATGTAATTGTACGAATTATAATACAATTTTTTATTTCTTGCTATGTAATTAATGTTATTTAATGTTTTTTAAATATGATATACATGTAAAAGTACTTGATTTGCAAAATGGTGAACTATATTTGTGAAAGTAATGTAATTATGTAATTGCGTGAATTATAATACAATTTTTTATTTTTTACAATGTAATTAACATGATTGGCTGTTTTTTAAATAATATATATACATGTAACAGTACTTGGTTTCCAAAAGAGCGGATTTTATTCGCAAAAGAGCGAATTTTGTTTGCAAGAGGGTAAATTTCATTTGCAAAAAAATGAATTTTATTTGCAAAAGGGTGAATTTAATTTGTAAACCCTGTAATCGCATATGGAAAAAACTGAGGCAGAAACTTGTGTCCAATTGCTCGAATAGGAGGCGCACACCTCTTCTTACACGCATTTTCGGGCTAAGCATATCATTCGCTGAAGCCTCCACGCACACGAATCCAACTGCATGACGAAGGCAGTGAATGGGAATTCTTGAGGTCGAGTGAGATAGTACGAAGTCAACGACGAGCCTCAAAGCATTGACGTAAACATCGATAAGATCATTGTATGTCGGATAAGTACTGGGTTGTTCAATAAGTTCGCGAAGAACTGTCTATTCGTCAACAGTAGAACTGAAACTTCTATGTCATTTTAATATTTCATGTTTTATAAGAAATTCGACCAAAATTTCAGTATTCCTGTGCAATATTTTTAATAAAATTTTGGGTTTCAAGAAGCTATGTGAACAGAGGGTGACGCATTCGCTAACAATGCGACTTTAACAGCAATATTTCCAACGTTTTTTAAATTTTAAGTGTTTTTAGTTTAAAGCTTTAACTTTCGTTTTAACTTTTTAGTTTAAAGTCTTAAATTGTAGTAAACTAAAAAACTTTGGATTAAAGTTTTATCACCGGTTCACTCTCCACCTTCAACTCATTAATTTCATATGCATTTAATTGACAATTTTAATTATTAACATTTATCCATTAATTTTCGACCCACGCATTAAGTGACCAAATGTGACCACAAGTGATCAGATGGAGAATTAAAATCATACGTGTGCGAATAAGCTACTCGGTAAGGACTACATCTAATGAATGTATCTTTAGCTTAAAGTCTTTAGCTTTTAAAGTCATTTTTTCCACTATAAATTCGTTTTTTGATTTCCATTGCGCGAACTTATTGAATGACTTACTACATAGTTGAATTTGGTAGATTCTCCGTAAACATGAAGATCCTACGACATTGTAACATGCGACTACAACCTAAATGTGGAGACTTGGAACGCATCAAAGATGAGAATAGGCGTGGCTTAGGAAATACCCCCTTTGCCCTTGTGTCGTCCTGGAGTATTTCTTGTGTACGGTCAGCAGTAGTATATCTCCTGGTCACGAATAAATTCAGGTTAACGCATTGCATGCGGGCAACGTACTTTTACGTTTTTCGCAGTCTGCTACTGGAGCGCGGGTCACGTAAAAATACGTAAAATATTTAGTAGAACAAATGAAATTCTGGTCTTGACGGGCAATGTTCTTTTCCTAGTGCGCGAGCTGATAATAAAAACGATTTGTGTTCGTACAAAGCTTTGGTTCGCGTGCAAACCCGCTTCAGGTATATATTATGCACTAAATAATACAAAAGTGCAATGGAAGATGAATAATTGTCGTGTGATAATTATAAAAGTTGGGCAATAGGGGTTAAATAGAAAAAAAACTTGTGCGGATTAGGCTAAGATCTTAAGTTCGAGAGCTTGAGATAAATCTTAAATGGTATGATAAATTTGCATATGATCTAAATTGAGATAACGACTGAAATAACATTGTGGTTATGGGTTGTTAAGTAAGGAGAGTATAAGTTAAGAGTTAAGTATAAGACGCACCTCTAATATGAGACTTTCGATAAATCAATTTTTTACATTTTTGCATCATTTATACTTTAAAGAATAATATACTAAAATTTGAAGTATGTATCTCAAATAGGTTTTGAGTTACAGCCGTTTAAAGAGTAGCTGCTCATCGATTAAAAAGGTACTTTTTTTATCTTTAAACGCGTTTTTCTCAAAATTACATTTTTGAAACTTTTTGCAGTTCTAACTCGATAACGAATCATCCCATCGATTTGATTCTTATCCTGTCTTATTTAGTACTTGTTTCTCTATACTATGACTCTTTAGTTTTTTTATTGCATAAAAATTGTAATTTTGACACGCCGAAACTCATCAAAGTTTTATGCAAAATTCTGAATTTTTTTCAAAACTTCACAATTAAAAAAAATTTCAATTTTTTTTATCTATTCTGGGTTATTGTATAGGCTCTCTAGTTCAACATGTTTTTTTTTTTATTTTAGCCGCTGTGAAGACCGCAATCGCCTTTTTCTTGGAGGCTGAGGAAATAGTCAATAACTACCAGAAAATGGAAGATTTTTATTCTGAAAAAAATGTATGTTATCTTTAAATATGTATGAATAAAACCTGGAAATTTCATAACAATCGATGTAATAGTTTTCTTTGAAAAAATTCCCGAACGTTACCTTTTTTTTAGACAGTCACACTAGTGATGCCTAAAAATGCATATATGTAGAGTTCAAAAAAATTGGTTTATAAAGCACATGCCTTGGCATCGTGTTTTGTAGGGCAATATTACATAGAAAACCATTAATGCATTTATTAATCCAGAGTTTAGTAAGTATTGTAGGCAATGATAAATTAATTGTTTGTAGCTTTATCCGTTAAAAATAATAAATGGTGACCCATTTTGGATTTTGTAGGTGTGCGTGCAAGAAATCGTATTCAGTATATGTTCTAGAGAGCGGGTATCGTATAAATTTGGTGGGCATCGTATGTATAACATTTCCGTTGCTAGGCAACGCTTTGCATTTTTTCTTCCCAGAAGTTTTGTTTGTCGAGTTCCTCGGTCCTTTACTAAGTTACTTGGTCTTCTGTCGAGCTCCAGAACGTAAAAGTCGTATTTTATAAAATTGGTAAATTTAAATTGGTAATTCCTTTCGTTTAGATAATCATAGAGTATATATTTAAGTGTAAAATAAAAAAAAAGTTTTGTTGAGAATAAGAAAGCAGTTATCGATTTATTGTGGTTTTACCGAATGACCTTATTTCCGCGAGATTCATGAAAAAACGCCTGCTGCAAACATAAGTCCGTGGCGAACTATACCCGCGTGCCAAGTATTACAAATCAGTCAAATATGTAATTGTTACGCCTCTATATCATATTGGTCCTCCTCTAACTGCTATCATAGATTATCTCTGTTCCATATAAATACTCCGAAAATAGTTAAAAATTCTCGCACACCACGTACATTTATAGTGATGACACAGTTGCCGGTAATTGTTATTGAACATTTGAACTGTTTATTTTGAAAATGACTCAAGTCCATTTATATTCAAATCGAGATATTTAAGTATTTGCGTTTCGATGAAAGTACAAATATTGGTATAGGATATCAGTAAGTTATACCGCGCAAGTGTACCTAAGAGAGTTAAATTTACAATTTTTCTTAAAATAACAGTAATTATTAAGTGGATAATACGTGTTTACTTGCCACAAATAGAATTAAGCCACTTTCAAAACTAACAACTAGATTTGATATAGATTTTGAAAGAGCCCAAGTGCATTTGACATGATTAAAAATCCTCCAAATTGAAAAAAAAATAATTAATTTCATTCATGTTTCTTTACTATACTTCAAAAACACAATTGATGCAACTCGGGAAATCTAAATGTATAATTTATGTAACAATTATTATATAATATATAGCAATAAATCCATCATGTCCTTGTGTTTCGGTGCTCTAATTTGCCTTACGCTTTTATAATGTGGTGTCAGTATAATATTTGCGAATATTCTTTGTCTAACCCTACGTATCTTCCAAATACATTTAATTGCAAAGTGTTGCTTATGACGACTAACTTAATGCTATACACGTTACTACGGTTACTGAAAAAGAATCGACGAATGGCCGCTTTCGAAATAAACGGCTCATTTAATTTACGGCTGAATAAACGCGTTGATAGTCGCGCGATGAATGTCTTAACATACGTATAAAATATAATTACTTACATTTGCAAGGTTGTTGTTTTATTTAATAGTTACGAGACATAGAGGACACAATGCATTGGCAAATTAACTTTTTGTTTATGTATAATTCTTTTATGACCATTTTTATAGGTAAGCATGGCAAACCTAGCAAATAAAAGTATCCATCTGGTGGTTTGGAACCCACCTTAAACAGCAGGTCCTATGCCAGCTGACCTTAGCAGTCAGCGTCAAAAATGAATTTAAAAAAAAGAAAAATATTCATTACGGCCTTGAAAGAAGATTGCAATTTTTTTATATGATAGCTTGTAATTTACCGGCTAAATAACTGCGCACTTTTTATAAAATCCATAGCAACGCAAGCTCGGTTGATGTTCGTTTTTTCCTTTGCTTCGTATTTTTTTGGGGACCAAGTTTGTTAGATTTTAGGTACAAAGTTCTTCATGTCTAAAAACTCTTTTTTTAAACACTAATTTTTTACTACCGTAATGCAAAGATACAACATACAGGTTTTTTTTATATTAAATTCACCCTTTAGCAAATCAAGCACTTTTACATGGATGTTATGTTTAAAAAACATTCAATAATGTTAATTGCGTTGTAGAAGGTAAAAAATGTTATTATAATTTATAGAATTACATAATTACATTACCGTGTTTTCTTTTCATTGGTCAAACAAAACATTACCATTGTTTTTGTTTTTATCAGTTAATTATACGCAGAGTTGATGCAGAAACGTAAACTAAAATTCAAACATAATATTAAGGTTGCGTTTTCCTGTTAATATAAGAACGTTTTTCAATTATTATAAATAATCCCACAATATTATACAAAAGTATATGTAATATTATGGGTATAAGTATAAAGTAAAGTAATATTAAAAGTATACAAACGTATAAGTAATATTATACAATGGTTAAAATTCATTTGCAAACAGGTAAATTTAATTTTCAAAAGAGTGAATTGCATTTGCAAAAGGGTGAATTTCATTTACAAGAAGGGTGAATTTCATTTGCAAAAGGGTGAATTTAATGTGTAAAACCTATATCACATTTTCGTATTTGAAACTCGCAATTGCAGTGACGAGAGTGAGTCCTTTAGAATGTTATTATCGTTTACACCGTGACGATTACCAATAATTCGCGCTAAAATAAACATATTATCTATAAGATGTATGTACAATTCAATATTTTCATTGAAAATTGCATTTTATTGTTGTTCTTATTTTAAAATTATGCTATTGCCGTATAAGAAAAGTTTACTAAACATGCATTAACGCATCGATAGACATTTGGATAAACTACTTTTCTATAGAATTAAACTATTCAGCCACTACATTATGGTTACATTCTTAGCAACGGATTTTGATTTTAAAAAACTATTTTGCTATACTCCTGATGGTTTGTCGTAAATCGCTAAACACGGTGAATCACCGAAATAGAAATAAGATCTTTTTTCTACACTTATCTTCAGTTTTACAAAAGACGCTAGGATGTTTGTTTTTAAGTGGACATTTTTATTGATTATCGTTTTATTGATTTTCAAGGAACTGCCTATGAGATATTCTAAGATTAATGCTATACTAAATATTTACATTGTCAAAATGGGTGGAAACGCACACACCAATAGGACATACTAAGAATCCGATTATTAATACTGTGTGTTTTAAAAAATAGTGCATAAATTGCTATGAATATCACATTAATAATTGGAATTTTTTTATTAATGCCTTTACTTTGTAAATCCATTCGATGTTTAGTCATTAAAAGCGTTACTGTCTTTTAAGGTTTCTTTGTCATTTTCAATTAACAATATAAAACGAAAACGAAACTAATAACCAAGAATTAATAAGATACAGAGTGTTGATAAAATTAACTAGTTTGGAATTCTAAACTAAAACTGATAATGTTAAACTGATGGAGACTGATGGAAAACAGAAGGAATTATAAATTAAAACTGATGGTTTATTCTCGAAGTCCCGCGATTGTATTTCAATTTTATTGCAAATAATAACTGTCTTAAAAAAAGTGGAGAAAAATATACACGCGTATCGTAATGCTAGCACACCAAAATTCTACACAACAACGAAAATCGCTCAAAAACTAAATGTACATTGTCCACATTTTTAACCCTATCATTTGGAATTGCATATAATAACTAGTGGATAATGTATATTAAGTACACAAGATCGCTCCTTCGCAAACAGCTAATTGGGAAATATTTGTTCAGAATTTTCTCAAATATGACACTCCTCCCCAAAATGCTTAAAAAAATGTTGCGTTATTAACCATTGGAAAATGTTAATATCGTGGAAATATAAAACTATTCATTCAATAATTTTAATATAAAGCCAAAATTTAAAAACCTTTTCATTTTTCAAAAAATCGATTGAGCGGTAAAAAATTATTTAGAAAGTACACAGGTATGTAGGGCATTAGGTGAAATATCATTGAACTTTTTCATAATTGTTTAGTCAGCAGAACAAAATTAACATGTTAACTCTTTCGAGCACGATGGGGTTAAAAATATTCCATCTTGTTGATGTGCGGTAATGCATGGTGGGACATTTTCACATCTACCCCGAAATATTATAATAATTGCATACGAATAGCTTTATATTTAATTTTACTTACGTGAAACAGTTGGTAATACCGTCAACAAATTGAATAGAATTATTAGTAGTATTATTTTATGTTTTTATATTACGTGATTTCTTTGTTAATAAACTTATACTAAATTTGGTTAATTTAAAACACGATAAAATTGCTGTGCAACGTGTATCAAATATCTCAACTTACATTCCGTAAGTCGTACGTGATTGTTACGATTTAGGATCGATGTACCGAACCGTGAAATGGCTCGAAGGCTCAGCGATCTTGTTTACATTTCGGATCCACGCTGTTGGAACTTAAATCGTAGATTAAGGAATTAATCGATTGTTTTATGTCCTTGAGTAATTTCTTACCTTCAACGTTTCTTGTCGGCACATCTATAATATTTACTTGGCAACGTTTGTCCTTTGTATAATATATAAACGCAGACGTATTCGACAGATTTGTGGCTGATAAGAATTGTTGAGTGCTCGACAAATAGATGTGAGTATTTTTATATAAAAGTATAACGCAAAACTACGATAAGATGTGCTGTATCAAATTGGTACAAGTTGATATACAAGTTAAGAGTACCGCAGTATAAGAGTATGTACTACTTATTTAATTTGCATGTGCATAAACTTGTTGGATGAAATTTATTCCTATTCAAAATAACAGGGCCATGCTAAAGTATTTAACGCGTTAAGCGCCAAGCCGATAGGCGAGCCAGAGTATAAACAGACGATTACATTTTGTAATTCTGTCCTCTTTGAAATATTATTATTTTTGAATTACTGAATTATCTGCACACAATTTTCTTACATGCCTTTATCTCCGTATCTATTTATTTAATTATGTGAATTATAATAAAATTTTGGGTTTCTTACAATGTAATTAACTTTATTTGATGTTTTTTAAATATTATATATATATATATTTGACAAAGGAAAGTCGTCACGATAATTCGCATAAATTATAGCAAATATGCACGCTCATAATATTAAATTATATTTACATAATGCTTTCAGTTTTAGAATTATATTATTTATTTTCCGTAATTTTATATTATCGCAATAGATTTATGCATACATATTTCATTTGATCGCAAAACAGTATATAGTGCATGTTATACTATGTAGATATATGCTAAATCATATATTTATCTTTTTAAATAAAAGGTAACGAATACAATAATTTCATGCTTCTGTCTAAAAAAAGTAGTATAAAAGAATATGATTAGGTGTACAACTTTGCTTCCACCGGTTTTTTCCAGAATTCCAGGCTTTATTGTAAAAAACTGGTTATATATTTATGCTTCAAGGTATTGTCCATCGCTGGCCGCCACTTTCTCCCATCTTTCGCGCAGGTACGAATCACACGTTGAAAAACCACTATTTACCGCTAAAGCAATCTATAGGAAAACGGCGGAAGCCGAGTTGTACACCTAATATTTATTACTAACAACAGTATTATTTATTGTGTTATACTGAAATACGATCGGTGTGATCGCAGAAAAATATCGTAGAAAACGTGCTCACAAGGTAAAATCGATGTAAGTAAATGCGCAAAAAATCTCTATATCTAATATAATTCGTAGTTGACTTTTGTTATTGGAATTTTAAAGATCAGATATAACACATAACGAATGTTATTTAAACTGCATATTTATAGAGCAAATATCCGTTATGCACCAGTTATTATAAAATATGGTCTTAAGTTTCACGTGGAATTTTTTGCAAAGTAGTTGTGTGTGGGCATAGTCTACAGTAAATTGGCTTCATGAATTTTTGCATTATAAAGTAAGCACGAATGTACTGCCAGCTTGCGAACTGGAATATACGTACGCGTTTTCTACACCTCGAGACACACATGATCCATATTTGCTGAATAAAATTCCTAACGGGATAACTTGAAACTTTATTTATAGTTTATTAGTATCGTAAACAAATGAAAATATCTCTATTGCTCATCTCAGAATCAACCTGTTCCGCTACGATTTTCACATATTCCGTGGTCCGGATCATAAAATATTTATTTCTATCATAGAAAGATAATCGTAAATTCAGTCATGCGTTTCTATCCGGTTTATTTTTTGACACAGATTAACCAAGAATGTTTTCAGCATAACACGAATTGTATTGACATATGATATATATCTCGAATCCACGTGACCATTGTACAATATTACCATCATAAATTTGTTAATCGGCGTTATTTATTAATTACTATGATTAGTCAATTTATTAATTAATTGCGTTTATTTAATCATAGTAAATTTATTATGTTAGCATTATTATGCGTTAATATACCTTGTTAACGTATAAAGCTCGGAACCAATTTTGCTTTATTTTAAGTTCATTCCCCGTACGCACACACATCAAGGTGCCAATAATGTTTTACAGTTCGTCTGGAATATAACAGAATGAAAGAAAGGTAAAGCTTCGATGGTGCAGTGGATAGAGGGTTAGATTTCAACATAGGCGACCGGAGTTTGAATTCCGCCCGACACCTGTTTTCTTCCATGTGATATAGGTTTTTCAAATTAAATTCATCCTTTTGCAAATTAAATTCACCGTTTTGGAAATTAAGTTCTTTTACATATATCTATATTACATACATATTTTAATGTTTAAAAAAGATCAAATAATGTTAATTACATAGTAAGAAATAAAACATTGTATTATAATTCATAGAATTACATAATTACATATGGAGATGAAGGTATGTATGAAGAATGTGTGCAGATATGTAATGCAGTAATTTAATAGTAATGATAATTCAAGGAACACCGTTTATGGACTAGGTTATATGTACATATATATGTTCTATATATAGAGAGTACATATAAATTAGTCTATAAACGGTTCACCTTCAATTATTAATATTATTAAATTACTGATTTATCTGCACACAGTTTTCATATACACCTATATTTCCAGTATGTAATTATGTAATTGTAAGAATTATAATAACATTTTTTCTTTCTTACTATGTACTGAACATTATTTGATGTTTTTTTTTTAAATATAATATATATGTAAAAGTACTTGATTTGCAAAAGGCTAAATTTCATTTGTTAATGGATAAATTCGATTTGAAAAACCTGTACGTACACCATAGCTTTGGTAATTCGGAATCCACAGTTAACGATAAACGATAAAGGTAGGTCCTATACCAAAGGATTTTAGCAGTTGATGCCAAAAATAAATTGAAGAAGAAGAGAAAAGTAGTACACGATAAAGTACGAAAATACTACTCTGAACGCTATAACACAAATATACAAACATTCAGGTGCTGGAAGAGTCGGAAAATCAATGAGAAAAATCATTACTTTTTTTTACCACGTGTAAAGCTAAACCATACCTTTCCTTTAATTTTAATAATATTTATTAAATAAGGGTACACGCATCATTTTATATTACATTAATCACAACATTTATTTTTTACATTAGAAGAATGTTTTATTCGAAATAAAAGCCTGTTTTTCAAACCAATATTTATTTAAAAAAAACAACGTTTCGAACGCATCTACGCGTTCCTTCTCAAGTACTTTACTTACTTGTAAACTACTTGTAAACGTTGTACGTTACTCGAGGCGAAACGCGCAGCTGGGGTTGAAACGTTGCTTTTTTGAATAAATATTTGTTCAAAAAAAAGGCTCTCTTTCCGAATAACACGTTCTTCTAATTTATTACCTACAAAAGCGATTATTCTACTCCTACAATTTACTCTTTACCTTCGATGCTCTCGGCCTCTACAAATAAATGCCGCCTAAGTAAAAGTTAAGCTTAAGTTAACCGTTAACCATAACAATTGTCAAAATATAATATCAGGTTGCCCCAAAAACTTCTTTTGTTTTATAAGGAAATAATATATGTACAATATTTTTTTATTACTTTATTACTTTATTAAATTATATATACAGCTAGAAGGCGATGGAAGATAAGGACTGCAACATTTGACAACTTAAGTTGCATGTTTGTATAAAAATTGGCAGATAAAGCAGCTGTATGCAAATAGTAGAAAATAATTTGGAGACAACATAATATGTATTCAAAATTGCCGCATATTTACTTTACTTTCCTTAAAGCAATTTACAGTTTTCTCATCTCATGAAAACCTATCGTTTATTTACTTTCTGTCGTGATTGTTTATTCGCTTATCTAATTTCTCGACAAAAAGACTTACGGGATCATGTATGTTCACGCTGTGGTCGAAACGCCGCTTTCATTAATAAACATTAATCCGAAAAAAGACCCTCCTTCCGAATAAAACGTTCTTCCAATTTATTATCCACAAAAGCGATTATTCCACTCCCGCAATTTAATCCTTACCTTTAACACTCTCAGCCTCTACGAACAAACGCCGCCCAAGTGGAAAGTCAAGTTTCCCCAGAAACTGGCGCCGCGCTCGACGTGTCGATACGTCATATTCCATTACATTATTATAATCATTATATCACAATCATGATATCACATCGACAACCTTATCTTCGCGATAACGCACCAGCAAACGTGCCCAAAGCTGTCCCCGATCGACGCTCCTCTCTGCAGGATCGGCCGGTTGCGTCACCCGGGGGAGGAGAAAAGGCCGAGCGTCATTAACGTTCCGACATAAAATCCACCTAAGAATGCTCATTTCCCTCGGCACAATTCCGGAGAGTCCGTCGGGCGCGCAGGGCCGGCTTAGCAGGTAGGAGGCACAAGAAAGGACAGGGAGTGGCTCCCTCTCTCTCTCACCCCTCACGGGGCAGCGAAGCGAGAGGGGCGGGGGGAAGGGGCCCAAGACGAGCGCCGTAGTGGGGCCCCTTTCGCGAGGCCTCGCGTCTCTCCGAGCAGTGCTCAGTCCGACGAGGAGCGAACCGCCGGCCAGAAGTCGTTGCTTCGCCCGAGTGGCTTCGATCCGTGCGCGCCCGTGATCGGCCCTCGAGAGGCGAGCGGCACATATTCCATCCGGGCGGAAAGGCGGCCATTTTCCGCGAGCAGGCCCCGATATGGGCCGCCGAGGTCGAGACAGTGTCCGACGGTCGGGGCCGCGCCTCTGAATTCCGCGAACACCAACGCGCCGGTGAAATTCCTGGCTCCTCGCCTCGCGACGTTCCATTGGGCCCAGCCTAGTCTTCGTGGTCTTCTTCGTCGTCCTACGGCCGGGATAGCGTGTGCGCCGGCGCACGTGGGATCGAGTCCGCGAAAGGAGCCGGGAAGAGGACACTGGCGTAGCGCATACCGCGGAAGGATCCAGCGGGGCAGGCTTCGGGTAAAAAGGCAGTGCTGAACGGAGCAGGAGATCGGACCCGAGGAAGCGGCGCTGGGAGGGCGGGGAGGAGAGGAAGAGAGATAGAGGAGGAGGTGGAGGAGGAGGAGGAGGAGAGCGAGGTGAAGAAGGAGGAGGAAGGTGCCCCGGAGACTGGTGGGGAACTGGCAAGAAGGCGGCCATAATGGTCTGACGCGATCTCCGGCGAGCGGCGGCGGCGGCTACAGCTGCTGCGAAATATTTGAGAGTGAACCGCGCTGCCTTCACGCAGGCGTATTTGGCAACTCTGCCAGAGGGAAAATACGCACGGTGGCCACGTCTCGTTTGAAAGTGATCGCGTAATCGCGAGTGCAGTGTGTTTCCATCGGGTGGAGTCTTCTTCCGTGAACGTGTCGTACGCGTATGCGTAAGTGTCTTCGTCGGCCAAGAATATCGAGAGATCGTGTCGCGAGAATGGCCTCGGTGGATCGATGATTTGCGTGGTGCTGCGCGGAGGATTTTGGACCGCCCATGGTATCAGGCTCGTGACGTGGACGGAGGTCGTTCGGTCGGTTTCTCGAGAATCGCAACCTCGGATCTCTCTGGTCGCTTCCAGGGCTTTCACGGTTTTCACGAGGTGTCGCGCCGCGAGCTCTTGAGACAGCGCGGAGTTTTCGAAGCGAGCGAGGATGAGGGGTGCGAATCAGGGATGCGACTCGGCTACGCCGTACTGTCGGTGCAGGGTTCTTTACCTTGGGAGCTCCGTGCCGCACGCGAGCAAAGAGGGCCTCCTGGGCGTGCAGGAGCCCCTGCGGGAGCTTTATCCCGAGCAAGGCGCACTGGGAGCGCGCGGAATCGACTCGTGGCTCAGCGTTTGGAGCAATGGCCTCTTACTGGAGAATGTCGACGAACATCACAAGAAGGTCACCAGGTTCTTTCCGATCGAGGCGCTACACTACTGCGCCGCGGTGAGGCGCGTAAAGGGTGGTAACGGCGATGCCTCTGCCACCAGATTCCTACCTCTCGATTCTCCGTTCGCCCGCACGCCCAACGCCAACCACCCGCCGCTCTTCGCCTCGGTACTGCGACGAACGACCGGCATCAAAGTCCTCGAGTGTCACGCGTTCATCTGCAAACGCGACATGGCAGCCAACGCCCTGGTCAGGTGCTGCTTCCACGCGTATGCCGACAGCAGCTACGCCAAAGGCCTAGAACCTTCGTCCGCGACGACGAACGGTACGACCACTGGGCACCCCTCCAGCAACGGCCTCTATCACACTCTCGGTGGATCCAGCACGACGCTGGACGCCCCGCCGGTGGCGAACCGCCTCGACGCCACCTCGACGGACGACCTGAGCCTCTACAACGGGGACGAGAACCACAAAGTCTGGGCCAGGGGTCGCGACGAGGTCGACGGTCTCCTGTACCAAGAGCAGGGCACTCTCCGCAGCACCAAAGGTTCCAGACCTCGTCAGCTGGTCGCACCTCCGCCACCGCCCCCTCCGCCCCCACCTCCGGCGCAACCGTTGCTCCTAGAGGACTCTTCCTCCTCCGCGCGAAGGAAAACCAACAAGAAGCTCAAGAAGACCAAGAATCGGACGCTGCACGAAAACGAATTGCAGCAGCAACACCTGCACCACCAACTCCATCAAGGGATATACGCGAATGGCCACGGGCATCACACTCTCGGACACCCCATCAGGCAGCAGCACTATCATCCTCACCATCCATTGCCACCCAGCAGTCGCTCCGTCGCCGGTACCCTCGCCAGGCCAGCACCGGTGCTCCTCGTGCCAGCAGCCACGCTGCCCAGGAAGGCGCATCACCATCCTCGAAACCTCAGGCCCATTCCAGCCAGCGCGCCCATCGTGCCGGTCTACGCGCCCCTCCCCGTAGTCTCCCCACCCCCTGCCGCGGCCGCGGCGATCTACCCTGCTGGAACCTACGGCACGGCCGGCAACAGGGGCGCCAGGAGGCACGCGGTGCCCGAGAACTCCACCCTCGGGGCCTCCAGGAGGCTGGCAGCCTCCCACGCGGATCTCACCGCGCCGGAGCTCGCGCGTTCCGCGGACAGCCCGGAGAACGAGTCGCGCTTTGGCACGGGGATCTACCGACGCAAGGGTCACCTGAACGAGCGGGCTTTTTCTTACAGCATCCGCGCGGAGCATCGTAGCAGGAGCCACGGCAGTCTGGCCTCCTTGGGGTTCAGCGCGCAGAACGGGAATGCGCTGCCTAAGGAGGAGAAGAAAGACCGGGAGATCGCTCAACTGGTCGCCGGATTGAGCCTGGACGAGGGCCCGGGGAAGACGCAGGGGAGCAATCTCAGGGGAGGATACTCGCATCATCACCAGCAGCACGTGCAGCAACCGCTGCCCAGGCCGCGGCCTCGTTAGAGGAGAACCTCGAGAAAGAGAGAGAGAGAGAGAGGGAGAGAGAGGTTCATCGATTCTGGTGTAGATTCGAGGGAGACGAGGATCTTCGTCAGGATCGTTTCTTGCGCGTAGGAATGGTTTTTATTTCGATATCGCCGGCTGTGTAAGAGAGTCGACGTTCAGCGATCGGTCGAGTCGGTGTTCTTTCCGACCGATTTGCTGTGCGAGATCGGACCGTTCCCCTCCTCGCCTTCGGCAGGAACATCGTGGCTTTCGTGGCTTAACGAGGTTTTGCTCGAAGTAGGAAAGAGGAACAGTCGACGAGGACGTAATTTCGAGTTTAGCCTTCCAGCCGCGACCTTCTTGCGCGATCGCTTTGAAGAGCCATCGTTCCTGCGCTCGAGACAACGACCTTGATGGAGGTTGACGGTTTCCTCGGCAACTTTGACCCGCGATTCGCTGGAACTGAAGTCCGACAGCGATTCCAGCTTCTGCCATAGCAAAGACTATTTTAACGAAAGCTTTCGACCGGCCAAGCGCTACTTCCAATGCAACGAGCAAAGTTTATAGATTGCGCGCGGTACCCAGGAGGTCCGATTTTCGTAGTTGCACAACGATCTGGCACGGCTCAAGGATCGAACGGGTTTTATAAGAAAGTGCAAGGTAATTTAATACGATACGCGTACTCTTTTAGGTGATCGTGCTGTTCAGGTCAGAACCCTTCCCTGACCATTTCTGAATCCACGCAGTGCTCCTTTCGCGCATATTTCTCACGCGAAAAGAGACCTGCGAATACAATTTTCCGCGATTGGACGATAAACATTGTTCCCCTTACAAATTTATGTTAACACGTTCAAGCCGGCGCGGAGCACCGGTGGTTCACGGGCATTGTTTTCACCTGGCGGCGTGATCCGCCGATGGTTCACGCCTAGTTTGCTCCGTCAGATGACGTGGACCACCGGTGGTCCATATATATTTCTAATTTTATTTAAAAAACCATACTTTAAATTGAATAGCCGAGGAGCGACTAGATGATAATATACACTGGACAATAAAGAAAAATTATTTTTACGATTGTTTTCAATATAAACAAAATTTATTCTTCATAATTGTTTTCAATATAAAAAACAGCAATTCGTTAAACAAAATAGTCAAAATGAAGAATAATTACAATGGAAGTATAACTCATTCGTGATCTTTTGCAAAACGTGGGATACAAAGCGTTGGTTTATTTTTACAGGCTAGGCAATAAGCGTTCACTCTTATGGTCTTCTCGATGGCATTTCCCCCTCCTTCCTTCTCAACTATTGAACCATAGCAGTTCTCACATCGTTTCCTCGTCGTTCTCAGAGGTCCATCATATTTCCTCAGAATATGACGCAACGGTTTCGGCGAAAGGGCTTCATTTTCATTTCGTGCATTTTCAAGGCATTTTTCATTTTCTTTAAAAGAGCATCAATTATTCTTTTACAAAAATTTGCCATACAGACATCCTTAGAAGTTTCGCCACCAAATTTGCCACCAGATGAATAAACAACTTATGAGGCATCGAAAAAAAATGCGCCGGGTCGAACGTGTTAAACACGACAGCAGTGTTCTCGTAACAGACAACGCCGAGCTGCTCGAGTACTCGCCTCCGATTCCTCTCCTCGAGCCAACGGACGTGGCATTTGCGTGGAGTCACGACGATCGGCCACCGCCTTTGTTCTCATCGCCACTGTTATCGTTCTCGATCGCGGCTTCTACGAATCCTTCTCCATCGACGTATCGTCGATCAAAGCCTCGCTCGTACAATTGGGGGGAGAGTTGCAGGGGGCGAAGAGTACGCGGCGATCGAATGACGTCGGTAAGCATGACGACCTTCTCGCCATGAATCGAGCAAGTTAATTAGGCGAGTCCGGATAATTACTGTCACCTCGCAAAAAGACCGTTCCGATGACTGCGCTCTCGTTAAACGAAAGCGCGGAGGCATGGAGGAGGCATCGAGCCGGCTACCTCGTAATATTTCCTCTGAGAAAACGAGTCGGTCGAGCTTTAGGCAGGACTCGCCAGGAGAGACTTCGTAGCTCTTGCTCCGCGAGAGAACTAGATTTTCGCGCGCCGCACTCTGTGGGAACGTGAATCGTACCGCGGCGGATAACGGCCCCGGGAAGGTGACTTGGCTTCTCAGAGACGGCGATACTTTATTCTTACACGCACATCGCGGATAATTACGTACCCGGTGCGTGGCTAACCTGGGGTTAGGGGAAGGAAGACGGAGAGGTCGGGAAGGAGGGAGAAGGAGAGCAAGAAGAAATTGTTCCACATACGCGCGGTGCTTCTGAAAATATCCTCTTGCCAGCTAAATGGTTTCGCAAGTTTTGCGCGTACGTTCAATGGCAAAGTATCTTATTACGCGTGAGTCGAAGCTTTTTTTTCTGAGACACGATTAAGGTGAAGGTACCAGTGGTTGATACGTTGAGGTATTTTTTGAATATTCGTTTTCATTTTGTTTCTTTGTTGTAACAGTGTAACATGACAAATAATTTAGGAAAACAAATAAATTTAGTGGTTGACTTCCTTTGTTTCGGTAGTTGACATAGGGAGAGGAAGCGATTAATGAACTTGCAATACTTACGTTTTAATCAAGTTCTTAGCGATTTGTATAAGGAAATAAGGAAAAATCGTAAGAGTCGCGCACGGGTTTGATTAACCGGAATTTCGTAATTAAGCATCTGAAGAGCGACGCTATATCATATACGCTAATAAGGTTTGACGTATTCTAGCCTGTGGTTTCTTTATTTATTTTTTTTTTTTTTGAAGAAGTGTCGAGTATTGATACGGGGTCGACTACTGGTGCTTTTACCTTACACGTAATTCTGACAATAATGCAGGCTAGCACAGTTCTACAGAGAGAAATATATTACGAACATAAGGCGAAAAGTATTATTACGATCAAAATTAACGATGCACACCAATAACTTTGGATAAGCATAGGATTCATTTTGTGATGTTACAAAGAAAAAAGGCAAAAAACAAAAAAATGTAAAGGTAATGCGGTAATAGGTTTTTGCTTTCTTGAAGCGATTTCTGTGTTGATATTATCGAAATGTATCATTACCGTTTTTACGTAACACCAAATCTTATTTAAGGTCAATCGAATGACGTAAATTCGAAAATATTACTATTCGATAAAAACGTAAAATACTTTTTTGTGAAACTTGGACAGCAGTGGACAGAATATCGAGAAATGTTTCCTTCGAAGCAAACAGCAGATCCATTTTCATTAAAAATATTTGATCAGTTTCAAATTTTTTAATAATTGTTTGAACTCCGTAATTTCGTTTTAAACGTATCTTGCACAGCTGAAGCGATCCTGTTCATTACTCCTAAAATATTTGCAGCATAGAAGAATATTCTGATTAATTTTGTTTACATACTCATATAAACGAAACACGTATAATTATGCATATTTATACGCGGCTGTTTGCCACGAAAATATTACGAGCTGTCGTCGACTTGATATTACCTATTTTTCTCTAAAAAGTAGCATGCGTGTAAATTAAAACACCGCGGTCAAGATAAATAAAAGGTCAAAATAATAAATACAGTGGCCAAGATAAATAAAACGCAAAGTGCTTTCTGTCCTTTGTAACGGATTTAATTTCTGCCTTTTTGTGTGGGTGTGGAAGCCAGATTTTCATGTTAACAAAATATATTTTGAGATATTGGCTTCACCGTGACTTGTACATATTAACGTAGAGATACCTTGTCGTCGCATACTTCGCATTCTCGTTACATTCCTTTCTTCAGCAGGAATAATTAATTCTGAAATCTGATAACACTCGCTGGAGAAATC
Source organism: Ampulex compressa (assembly GCA_038496175.1). Lineage (NCBI taxonomy): Eukaryota > Metazoa > Arthropoda > Insecta > Hymenoptera > Ampulicidae > Ampulex > Ampulex compressa. The sequence goes on from JBCFXI010001693.1 coordinate 21,655, forward strand.
GTAATATACATATTTCGATTGTCCTTTATTGCGGCGAATCAAGAGGAACTGTTTATTCCGAAGTTAGTTCGAGGCGCACAATAAGCGACAGAAAACCGTTTTATAAAACAGAATTTGAAGTCTCTAACTTATAAATACCGTTACATCGAGGTTCCGTTAAACGGATGTCAGTATATCCGAGCATCACCGTCATAGAATAGTATATTATGTCTGAGAAAACGTTTTGCTTGAATACGCGTTCCTTGCGTTGCGAAACGCGGTGGTTTAAAGAAATGTTACGTAACCCGATTTGGTTTGTACTAAATGTTTCGCTATCTCTCTGGAAATTTCCCGAGACCTGGTTGCTATGCGAAAGCTTCACCGTCGCCTGTGCCGAAAGACTTTTTTCACGAATCGAGAAATTAGATTTTTGTGCATGCATATGTAGAAAAATAAATTGCACCACGGGTATTTCAAATGAAATTGATCCTTTTGCAAATTAAATTCGCTCTTCTGCAAATTACATTCGACCCTTTACAAATGCAATACACCCTTTTGCACACCGAGTACTTTTACGTATACATTATATTTAAAAAACATGGAATAATGTTAATTACATAATAAGAAATCAAGAATTTTATCATAATTTATACAGTTACATAATTACAGCGCGGATAATTCGGTAATTCAATAATAATAATAATTCAAGGAAGACCGTTTAAAGACTAAGTTATACGTATTATATACTATATACATATATACGTATAACCTAATTTCCATACATATAACATAAAAGCGTTCTCCTTGAATTATTATCATTATTGAATTACGGAATTATCCGCACATAGTTTTCATACATCCCTTCATCTCCATATGTAGTTATGTATTTGTATGAATTATAATACAATTTCTTATTTTTTACAGTGTAAAAAACATTTGATATTTTTTTACACATAATACATATGCAAACATGCTTGATTTGCAAATGACTCAATTTCATTTGCAGAAGAGCGAATTTGATTTGCAAAGGGCTGAATTTAATTAGAAAAACCAGCTGACAGATCGTAACACATAATAAGACGTAGCTGCTTCGTCTTGCATCTCCGTTCGAAGATACGCCATTTCCGTACACGTTCGAATGTCAGGAATCGATAAAAATATGGTATACAAAACCGCGCGAAGGGGAAGTGAAAATGCATGGTCCTTTCATTTTTCTATGCGATATGCTTTCTCAAGCGTGATGGTCAATGGTGAGGATACGTTGCTAGGAAATTGTTATATAACGGCGAGCGCTTCTCACAATTTAATCGTGGAATCTCCCCTTCTTCTACCCTCTACACTCCCACCTGAAAATTAGTACATTTACGTAGCTCTGAACTGAAATACCAGTTTACGAAAATGTAGCATATATGCGGCTTTACAAGTACGTAACTCTTACATCTTACGACCGAATATGATTACGTGGATATCCACTGAACGTTTACCAATAAACCGACTACAATCGCTGCCAGTAAATCGGGTCTAATTCGTATTGGAACGCGATCGGTGTCGGGCTGCCGCACGTGCCAGATTTTGCAAGGCGATCCGGATGTTTCAAGTGCGGACTTTATATTCTATTCGGCCAAGTTATCGGGAATTTCATAACGAGGCGTATGATAAAGGTAATAATTTATGCGAACGGTTGATTTATAGCTTTGACTAGAAAATATGAATGCGCGCCTGGTAAGATAAAGGTACCGGTAGTTGACACTACGGAATATTTTGCCTATTCGTGCGCATTGCTCAGGATAAGATCGCTTTATGGAATATTTATAATCAGTAGTCGCAGCACAAGTTATTCTTCTATTATATTACGACAAGTACTCATTCCTGATGGCACTTAGTAATTTAATAGTTGACAGCCCGTGTCAACTACTGAGTAATAGACAATGACAAGTTTCGATAGTTGACCCGGGTGAATTTAAACAATTTAACATTCTTTGTGGCCAATTTTAATCAGTAATCCTCTTTTCAAGTTGCAAACAACGTAAAAAAATGCCTTTTTCACTCATAATGATTAAACAATATAAACTTGCAACGTTTTCATTTTAACCAAGTCCTTAGCGATTCATATAAAAAAATACACAAAATTCGTAAGAGGCGCACGCGGGTTTAATTAACCGATGTCTATATAACTTCTCAATGGCGTATTATACGCAGTATTTTACAATCGAGCAGCTGAAAAGCGACACTATACAGACTAATATGATTTCATGTTTTCCAGCTTGTGGTTTCCTTATTTATTTACCTTTTTTGAAAAAGTGTGAATTACCGGCGCTTTTACCTTGAAACGTAGTATAAATTCATAATATATTACAGAAGAAGCTTCTTTTTCATGTAAATTTCTTGGAAAGACAAAGATAAAGATTCAGTGATCCGCGGGAAAATCGTTGATCGATGTGAATAGAGGAATACCAAATAATGACGCCACGTTCTAATGCCACAGCGGCCTCTTGAAATTCTAGAGAAAAAAAAACTACAACACTGGCGATTATCGGACGCGCCGATCGCAACGCAAAGGATGCGCCTTGCGCACGTTATCGGTCACTCGATCACATTTTCCACGGTTATTTCCACGGTTATTTCTACGTCGAATCCACGCCAAGGCTGCTCTCCAATAGTAATTCCTCCATTTTTTATATTCCGAAGCGCAGGAATTTACGATGCTCGCGAAAATACTTTGTCGTGCAAATTCCCTACGTGCTGTGCTTCTTGAGGTTTGGAGGGGGTATTCGCATTCAGAGCTAACAAACTCGGATGATTTATGAGAGGGTTTTGAACTTTTGTACATACGTTTGTTTATACTTTAAGGTAATACGGTATAATTTTTGTAAAATTATTCTTATTACATGAACTATCATGATTTCTGCAGTATATTATTTTCACTCGATTCAGGTTGTTGTGCAGCTAAATAAAAAAAAAAGTATCCAGATAACCGTTATCTATATAAATATAGTTATCTTGTGAATTGAAACAAAGCAAAACAAAATTTTTTTAACACAATGCCAGATATTTACAATAAACATCCGCTATATTTATAAATTCTGCCAGCGATGAGGAAGGAACTGTTGTTAACATCGATATGACTTTAGTTTACAAGGTAAAAAGGATGCCTACGGTATACATGTATAAAATTTGTAAAAGACTGATCTGTTTATTTAGTGAAATGAGGAAAAACTCGTTGAAAATTGTACGAGCTATTCGGCATATGTATATAATATGGTACCAAGATGTGTCATTCTCTTAGAATTGTCATGACTCTGTCATTTTCATAAACTCCAACATAAAGCTTCGGTGAAGCTTATCTAAGATATTGTGTTTAAAGAAAACATAATGTTTAAAAATTGATTTTGTAGTCCTACCTAATGGTAATGTCCTTTTAATAAGCGCATAATATCTTACATCCTTTTTCCGAATTTTTTTCAAGGTAACGATGGGAATTGATTTAGTGCCAAACGTCACGAATCCTCAATACCCGGAGAATTTTCTTCGCAAACTGTCTGTCGTCATTTCCTTTTATATAACCGCACGTATGTAATGGATATACACTATGCATTCCTGAGGAATAGAAACGCCACTGTAAGAAAATACTTTTCCACCAATGGTATTAAAACATTTGCCTGGAAATTCTTCGAGAATTCTCAGGAATAGAAATGCCACTACGAGAAAATGGTTTGCTATCGATGATCTTCGAACGTTTGCTTGCAAATTTTATGAGAAAGTCTAAAAGAATTATATAGCAGCGTACGCCACGATTAATTGCCAATTGCAAGGATAAGGATATGGAGGAACATGTAGAGAATTCTCAGCGCAGTTGTTTACTCGCTTATCGGTCTGTACAGGAGTCCCACAGGTTTTTTCAAATTAGATTCACGCTTTTGCAACTGAAATTCACCTTCTTGCAAATCAAATTCACCTTTTTGCAAATTAAATTGACCTTTTTGCAACTCAAGTACTAATACATACATATTATATTCAAAAACATCAAATAACGTTAATTGCATAGCAAGAAATAAAAAATTTTATTATAATTCATACAATTACATATGGAGATGAAGGTATGTATAAGAACCGTGTGCGGAGAATTCAGTAATAAAACGATAATAATGATTCAAGGAGAATCGTTTATAGACTAGGCTGTATGTACTATATATATATATGTACATATAATGTACAAACGATATAAAAACGGTTGTCTTTGAATCATTATTATTATTGAATTACAGAATTATCTACACATAGACTTCATCTCCGTATGTAATTACGTAATAAAATTTTTTGTTTCTTATTATGTAATTAAAATTATTTCACTTTTTTTAAACATAATATATATGTGAACGTACTTGATTTGGGAAAGGGTAAATTTCATTTGCAAAAGAGTGAAATTGATTTGAAAAAGGGTGAACTTCATAAGCAAATGGCTGAATTTAATTTGAAAAACCTGTAACATTGCGGAGTGCCCGTATGGCGAATATTTATTGCATGACGCGCAATAGAATGTCACGTCATATCCTCTCCAATGTATGTCCCGCAGGGAGCGACGTTTCCATTGCGCCGGCTTGCGTAAATACGTGAACGAGGAGCGCAATCAACGGCCATGTGTAGGCAGGCAATAACCGAATAAGCGTATATCTTTAACGGTATGGTGCCTCGTAACGTGATTCTTGAAGTTTACCGATGCCTGTCCTACATTAATCCAAAAGAAGTCGAATCTTCGTAAAACATGTACTTTCCTCGATATACCTAACTCGCACCTTTTCGATTGAAAAAGGTGAACCCATTATAGGCCAAAGCCAAGTGCAAATTTAAAAATTCACTAATTAATTCATTTACGATAAGCTGCTTAGAGAAAGAAATATTTTTATCATATTTTTAACTTTTATAGCGGTCAGTAGAACATTTAGATAGAATGAAAAATTAAAGTTCCACTGCTTAGGTAGAAATAAATAAAAAACAAGCGACCTAAAAAGGAGACAATGGTAAATAATGGGTTAAACGACGATCGCCTTCAAAAAGGTTGCATTGGGAAAATAAAAAAAACGCGTTCGCGTTAGATACGAGAGAGGAAGAGAGAAGGAGTAAGAATCGAAGCATAACTATCGCACTTTGAGCTCGTTTTATTGACTTTATCAGGACTGTAGAAATAGAAATGGTGGACCTTCGGAGTTGGTTGCTCTTTGATATTATGACTGATCGTAATATTGTACGGTTCATAGAATTATGAATCCAATTACGTGCCATAATTGTCGCGACGTTGCACGAGTCGCGTGGAATTTTACACTAATTTCATTCCGCGCGTTGTCGGTGTACGCATGCGCAAGTGCAGGCTGTTAAAAATAATATCATGGAAAATACATTAACCTTTTTGCACCATAAAGAAATACGAAAAGAAGTCGGTGTACGCATGCGCAAGTGCAGGCTGTTATACATAATATGACAGAAAATACATTAATCTATTTGCATCGTAAAGAAATAAGAAAAGAAGGTCTTGAACACCAAATTTTACTTCAGGATGTTGTTTCAATCATTCGCCTTTGTTTCAGTGGCCTAATTTCTTATTCACTATAATCAGAATTACCACTTTCATCTCCAACAACACCCTGCATTTCTATTTTTTAGCTAACGAATAATGATAGTGACGAATATACTTGAGCGTATGCATACGGCTCTGGTGATAGTCACCGGAAAAATTAAGCGTATATATACGCTAATGATGCAAATGGGTTAAGGATAACTTCACACATCCAAGGCCATAAGGATGGAATTGTAAAGCGTTAAAGAAACAGCCTGATGTTAAGTCCAGAACGATTCTCCAGAAATTCGAATTTTCGTCTGCTACACAAATCTAACATTTTCATCACATAATAAACGTCTTCTGCATTATTGAAAATTATTAAATGAATGTCGAGATGGAAATCATATCCGTAATGATCATAACTGACCAGCAACTCCTCCAAACAGCTATAATTATTGAGAATGTGGACGTGCACTAGGCATTTGTCGAAATTTGTCTTACGTTTATAACAATTTTATTGTATCTGTTACGTTTTAATAAACCTCCGTGCACTTTTATTATAGAAAATGAGAGAACGTGGCAGTAGATGCTTCGATCGTGGTAAAAAGTTATGGCGCTTTCTTCGAAACGCTCCGCGCGTTCTCACATGCGATTAGCTCGCTCGATTATCTTGCAGGATTATATAATGTGCTACCGCATATATGATATATAATCATGATCATATATGATCATAAAGCACCGTAGATGCAGCAAAAAAAGGGGAAGAAAAGAAAGGCCGTATACATATTTCGGATTCCAATTGCATTCGCGAAGTGGTATTTTAGCCAGTTAAGTGCGGAATTTAGTTTTAAAAATCCCCCACAGAGTGCGAAATTAAAAGCAAACAATGACGAGTATACACGTCGAACACAAGACATGTGGTCCTATTATCAATTTTAGGAAAAATGAGGATAGCTAACATTTTTATTTTATAAAAAATTAACAATTCATCCCTGAAAAGATGATGGTATTGTTAGTATAATCTTAAAAATGGTCAAAAAGTAATAAAATACATAAACAAGAAAAATTGTAGAAAAAAAATGATTTTAAGAATTTCAATCGATTTCGGTGTAATATCTTTCGAAGGAGGGTACCACACAAAGTGGTGCGCAGTTTATACAACTAATGGCTTGACCCCTTACGGATTCCATTTTTTGAACAGATCTTTTAAGGGGATTTACTCTCGATGGAGTAACCGATAGAAAATTGGGGAAATTTTTCTAACGGGTTTTGCGGATGGTCGACTAATTTGAGAAATTTGTGCTTGTTGCATTGAATCACCTCCTTCCACATAAAATACATAGCACTTGCATTTGTAATATAAAGGAAAAATACCACCAAATAATATTCTTATTAGATTTTATTGAAATTTCGAGTTTTTATAGTCAATAGTAATTTCCGAGTATACGCGTCAACCGTACCGCAATAGAGCTTTGGTCCGACGTGTATACACGTCAAACGCGCTTAGTAGGTTAAACATCGTATTACATGGTACGAACGCTAGGTTTCAACATGGCAGTGTAATCAGCAATATTTACAGAATAAAAAGATTGCGAATACTCGGAATGCAATTATGTCATTGGGAGATTTTATCGAGGTATGGCTGGAAGTTTGGTGCTAAGTCTGCGAGAATGTTTATAATTGCACAGTGTTCGTGTATGAATACGCACGATTCTCCTGATCGAAATGCAGCCATTTGTTAGAAAGGAATGCTATATCGGAATAGTCAAGGACATCTACACTACTGTAATGTCGTTGGTGTCGGAATATTGTTATTCGGCCTTGGCCAGAAATATTAATGATTCATATCGATCGCGCGAAGAATGATCGACGAAGAATGTGTCGTAATCGATTGAAGCATTTTCAAGATGGAAATGATATGACATAAACCGGAAAGCGAGATGTGTAAAATGCATTTTCTTTGATATCTAAATTTTGAGAAAATTGTAAAGAATGAAATAATGTTGCATGTATGACATACATGCATATCTTTAAAAAGCACAGAATAGATTTAATAAACATATATGCATAGTACGCATATATGTTTCGACTTTTAACAACCGACTTTTAACAACTTTTGTAGAACTATGTAAAAAATTATATTTATTTAAGGTAGTACATTTTGAATGCACATCTTAATAAGTATATACTACAAAACGCCGATGAAACTTTGAAACTTTGCTATGCATTGTGCCAAGGTCACAACGTTCAAATCGTGCTGTAAATGGTTTTCTAACTGTTCTTCACTATCACGACGTGCAAACAGAAATTTTATTGCTGGCCTGCTTCGGAATTGCAAAAACATGTATTAGTTATTCTTTTTTTTTACGTTGTAAAAAGATTTGTGAAGTATGTCCCATTAAATATACGAGTATAGTTGATTTCACTTCCACGATTTTGTTCTAGATACCGCAAAATTCATGGTTTATAAATATTATATTCAAATGTCGAATCGTATCACTACAATTCCACGTAATATGTTTGTGTAATTCGTACAAGTTGGATATAAATATGGACACATTTATACATATATAAATGCACATATGTCCTACACATGTGCAGATGGAACAGATGTACGGCCATATTGGAAACATCAAACGTGTCTATTTGCCAATCTATTGAATATCGATATAGACCAGTCATACTCAAGCTGACCTTTTTTTGTAACATTACACAATTTGCCAAATAGTAAATCCTATTCCATAACATAATATAATAATATAACTCTAAAGCTAAATGTAGCGAAGCATTTATTTAAAGATGAGAATGTAGGTTATGAACTGCACATAAAGGCTTGGCAGGCTGCAGGTTGAGTATGGTCGATATAGACAAACATCAGTATGCTCCTAGCCCATATTAACACTTGGCATACGGGTACACTTCGTGAATCTCGTGGGAGTTTGGTCATTCGGTAAAATCGCAATAAATCGTAAACTACTTCATTTTTCTCAACGACCTATTTTTATTTTACATTTAAATATATACTCTACGATTAGTTAACAAAGAAAACACAACATTTTTACGAAATCACGGAAATAGACGATTTTTAAAGTTTTGCTATGTATTCACAAATATTTTTTCAAAACAAATTATCAATCTTATAATCGATAGTAACAAAACCAAGCTTCGAATTGATGAAAATACGACTTGTTCTGGAGCTAGAAACTCGACAGAAGACCGATAACTCAGCAAAAGACCAAGTAACTGAACAAACAAAACTTCTAAGAAAAACAATGCAAAGCGTTGCCTACCAACGCAAACACCATAGATTCGATGCCCATTGTATTTATACGATACACTTAAATATATACTCTATGATTATGTTAGCAAAAAAAACTTACCAACTTAAATTTAACAAATGTACAAAACACAACTTGTACGTTCTGGAACTAGGAACTCGATAGAAAACAAAATAACCAAGCAAGAGAACGAGTAACCGAGCAAACAAAACTTTTGGGAAGAAACAATGCGAAGCGTTGCCTAGCAACGCAAACACCATACATACTATGCCCATTGTATTTATACGAGACCCGTTCTCTAGCACAAATCTACTAAATACGTATTCTTACGTGAGCCTTGCTTCAGTAACATCTACGAAAAACAAAAAAATACGTTGCCCGCATACAATGTGTTAATTTCGGCAAACACAAATTAATTCCGCTATCAAGTTATAAGGACATCCATAAATCAATACCTGAATGTAAAAAGCATTTATTACTCTATATATACTTCAGTACATTTACTTGTAAAAAAGAAATCCACGATAAGCTTTCATGACAGAACACACTGATCATCGTGTTTCTTATATAACAAAGTAATCGGTTCACAATTTAAACGTACATTCTAAGATTCATTAATGTACAAACCACATTTCTACACAATTGGCTCGAAATCGAAAAAATTATATTAATGTACAAATTATATTTTTATCGCCCTTGCGGACAATTTTGTTTCCGTAATATTTGTATAAGGATACAGTTTTAACCAGCGCCAACTCTAAATGTTTGAGCATGAATGTCGATGCGGTTACCACGGTGCTTACTGTGAATCGAAAACGGCCGTTTCACTTACGGTGCTTCGTGTATAATGCAATCTGTTCCGAGGAAAGCATGCGAACCTCTACCGTCAACGGCCACATTCCATTCTCGCGTATAATTTTCAGGGTTAACCACAGCCGAAGAACGGTGATATACCAGTTTCAGAATTGTAACGTACCTTCCAGGAATGCGAATAGCCTTGGCCAGTAATTTAACCCAAACACGATTTTTTAATAATAGGTTTTGAAAATCTTCCGAATATCTCTTTTACCATTCAGAAGAAATGATATGCTTATCACTCGTCGCACTTATGGTTTCTCGTTACTTGGGTCTCAAAATCTGTTAGTACTTTTTGGTTACATGCTCGTATTATATTACAGAACTTGCGAATGCACATCGACTATTATCTTTGTTCGCAAATATGATTCGATTAACAAGATTTTGGTATTTTATTTCAACGTAGAGGACTGCGGTATAAAATTAACACAATATATAAATGAAGCACAAATGGACCCTGTAGCGGATTGCATAAAAAGTCGCCGAAGCGTGTGTGGATATCTTTCCAATTTTTTTGGTTAACTCGAACAAACCAACCACGAATAAATTTGATGATCGAATGATATATCACCGTCTATATTCTCTCTTTATTCTGTAAAGGACAGATGATACATGAAATTTTTATTTATTGTATTATTTTCATTTTGTACGATTCACACCCGCACGAAGTTTATAAAGATTTACAATCGTACACGAAGCGTACTTGAAGTACGTGTCAAATCGAAGTAATCGAGCCCTGCATAAAGATCGAGAACTTTATCAATCTGTAACTCATTATTTGTGAAAATGATAGTTGTGGATATCAAATTGCTCCACGCGAATAAAACGTTTCGCATTATTCGGTCTGAGACTTCGAATGCAATTTAAAATACTGTCTTTGTATGGAAAAATGCATTCTACTACTTGGCTACGCCATTCGTATTTATGTTCAAGTTTTGGTGAAAAAGAGTCACGCTGATACACATAAGTAACGAATAACAGCGAGTTAGCTTAAGCACTTAGTTTAATCTTGCAATTTCTAATATATAACAGCATGGATAATACCGTTATATTTAAATGCAAAATAAAACTAATGGTATCGTAAGTGTATTAAGAATTTCGCCGTGGTGAGACTGATCGGCGCGTATTTACTATAACCGTCCGTTTTTCCCGGCAAACCGCAAAGTTAACCTTCTTTTAGTTTTATCCATTACTCACCATTCTGGCATTTGCCTCGAAAGTACTTAACACGTTTCGTGCCGCGTGGGGCGTATACGCCCCACGCTCAATTTTCCGTTCAGACTATTTGGAATTCTCCTTGCCAAACGAAAAATTGAAGAGGAATTGTTTCTTACCGATTATAAAAATTGTAAGATATACTTCGGAAGCAAATTATAATAGCATGGCAACACAAATCGTAATCGCATGACTTGAGCGAAAATCAAAAATAAGTCCGAAAGCAACGAAAAATCGGTCCGGCACGGAACGTGATGAGTATTTCTTTCTTTGACGCGTATATACTTAGAACAACGCGAGTATCTTGCAATTAACCGAATAACAAAAGTATTTATATCGAAAAAGTAGGTGCAAGCACGGTCTACAAGGTCGCTTTATGATCGTAAAAGATAAATTTCACTTTCTCACGCGGTGTCATATTTTAGCAGCGTATTGTTCTAATATGTCGTATAATACTCTAATGATATAATTTATAATTGTGAAAATTACTATCATAAACGATAACTCGAGAATTGTAAATTATAAGCATAGATAGGATAGCCTTTAGGATTTACTTTGTACATTTGGACAGTTTTCTACGTCTTCCATGAGTTTTCTACGATCTTGCATGAGATAATCCACGTTACCGATACGTAACATAACTTATCTACAGTTTAGGTTAACAATGATGTAATTCCGGACCTACAAATATATTTTGACGCACCAAAAAGTGAATACTGTCACTCGCAGTGAACACGACTTTTAGCATGATAACTTTTATCAAAGAAGGGAGAAATGCTAAAATATTACCTTGTTATTTTGTCGAGGCTCTTTCCAAGTTATTTCAGAGCTCATGCTATATAACAATGAACGTATTCACTTAGATTGCTGTTACCTTGGGCCGAGATAATCCTTATTTAATCTCCGACACGGGGTTTGTTGTTAGTCGATTCTAATCTCGACCTAAATTATCTAACATGCGTAGGAGCAATAACGCGGAGAAACGTTATTTGGGAGGTTTATACAGGAAGTTTATTTTGGGAAAGACTTTAGAGTTATGTTTTAAAATTCGTAGGCAAATTTTGCATATTTACATGGCGGAACATTTCGCGTCCGTCGGTGTGAGTGAGATGCGTGTATTGTTTATTCTTGTATCTAACGAGCACCAATAGGAATGTGCCATTGAGAATGTGGAGAGGAATCGTTACGTTATAATCTTGTGTGTGTGCGTATAATACCCACAAGTCGTATACGCGGAAAAGTAGAAAGGAAAAAGAAGCAGCGGTGAAGAAATGATAGTAAATGTATTTTTTGACTAAAGCTATTTTTCCTTGTATCCTGTTGTACTTGGATGCGTATATACGTAAGTTTGTGAGGGCAAGATATATATGTATGTGAATATATTGTACACGCGTTTGTACAAAAAATAAATTCAGTCATATATGTACCCGTGTAATTTTTATTTAATGTATGCATTACGAACTCCTAATATCCTTCCTCGTTACGTATTTAACCTATTACTTACCATTGCCAAAAGTTACAAACTAATTAAAAATATTTTTCCCTAATCAGCTCACTGTAGGAAATGAATTGATTAAGATAAAGGTACCAGTGGTTGACACTTTAAGGAATTTTTCGCACAGCTCAAAGTTCACTTTATGGAAAATGTATGATCAATAGTCGCTGCACAAATTATTCTTCTATCATATTACGATGAGTATTCATCCATGGAGGCGGTTGGCAATCTTTTTTTTCTAAAAGTAAAATTTGATGCAATAATTGACACCCAGCAAAAACTAGAAATTCAGTAGTTGACATAGGGAGAAAGACCAATTGATGGACTGGTTTTGGTACTGTACGCATACAGAAATTTATTGAATGTTTAACCCTTTCGTTATGAGTGCCGACTATAATCTGCAGCCATGCAACAATTTGTCTGTATGGGTGCCGACTATAGTCGTGCAATGTGCACACATTGCGGCGCGGTGCTCCGTTCAGTGGTGTCACTCCAGTGGAGCAGATTGCCGTATCGAAAGGATTAAAAAAGATTATTCTTGAGTAAATATGTAGAAAAAAAAATTTAATTTCCTAGCTTGCATTTTATACGGAGTTTTATGGAGCCGGACATCCTCCACAATGTCTTCTGTATATTTTTTAAAGTTACCTTTCGTAGGAGGTATCTCAAAATTGACACAGGAACAAAGTCAGTGGTTGACACAGGACGAATTTAGACAGTTTAGCATTTTGTTGCCAATTTCAATAAGTTTTAAAGTCTCAAACAATATAAACGAATGCTTTCTTTTACCCACAATGATTAAATAATACAAACTTGCAGTACTTACATTTTAACCAACACCTTAGTGATTTATACAAGAAAATACGCAAAAATCGGAAGAGTCGTGCGCGGATTTCATTAATCGGTCGCTATGACACTTCTCAATGGTGGACTATGCGCAGTGTTTTGTAATAAAGCAGCTGAAAAGCGACATTATATAGACTAATAAAGTTTGATGTATTCCAGCTTGTGCTTTCCTTATTTACTTATTTACTATTTTTCAAAAAGTGTCAGCTGCTGGTAGTTTTGCCTTAGTGAGGTGCATTTTTATAGTTTCCACTTGGCAACATTGTAAGCTTGCTATTAGGATCGATACAACAGTAGACTGCCATTTTTTTATCTGGATATGTTTGTTATGAATATACAAATGTCCATGTAGCGTTCAACTGATTCTACGATTCCTGAGGTAAGTGCAAGATCAAATTATTTTATGCCTCCCAATAATGGGACAATGCCATGTTGCATTATCATTCCTATGTCGGTATCCATTATTATTCTATAAGTGAATTTTATATAAAAAAAAACCATCCATATTTTTCAAATAAACTTTCTTTACATTGTTCAACTCTTTCTCTAGTATTAGGTTTGAGAACTAAAGAGGAACTAAGGTTATTCGTTGGTATGCTACTAACTCGCAAATATGGTCTTAGTCTTAGACTTTTCGCACTTGATAGTATTTCTACTAATATACAATTCTAATATATTCTACTAATAGTATTTCTACACACTTGATTAATATCATATATTCGTTAATATCACATAGTAATTTCTTCATCTGGTTATGATCGATTTAAAATTTCAGTCATTAGAACGACATTGCTTGTGAGAAAGTCAATAATTTTTGTCTACGTGGTGTGTGACTCAATAATTAAGGTTTATTAAAATTTAGGAATAAATGAAGATAGAAAATCTGAAATCTAAGATGATGAATGAAGCCATATCGAGAAAAAAGGTGTGGAAAAATTTGAACAGAGACAACTGAATGGGGGTTTTTAATTTTTATTTACCAATATTTTTACGACGCTTTACTTCTTTGGGTCTATATATAAATAGCGCTATTAATTTGAAGAATACTGTAAAGGATAAAAATTGTGTGTGTTTGCCGATCGTTAGAAAATCTTACATGACAAATTTCTAGTGAAACATTTTTCAAACGATTTATTAAAAAACTCTTATTAGTATCTATAACAAATCAAAGTGGCAGAGTTAATGTTGTTAATGTTATTAAATATTATTGAAATTATTTTAATATAACGTAATATGATATTCAAAATTCTCCAAATTGATTTGCTCTGAATAAATAGTATACATGTGTAATACATTGTCCTCATTATTTTTATATTCACATCTAAATGCATTGAATTTGTAAAAATCTAGTGCTTTTTGTAGTTTATACAAGGTATTGTAGGTAAGTGATTAATAGGTACGCATCTTAAGAAGTAGCATTTAAATAAAATATATTATATGTATTTACATAACAATATGAAAGATATTAAACATAATAATACCTTTTCAAAAAATAATTATTCAGAAAATTAAATTGTTGACCGATTATCGTTTAAGCGTACTAAGCAATTTTTCAAACAAGGTGGATTCGAATAAAAGAAAATATAATTACTGAAAAAATGCTGGATATAAACAGACTTACGTATTTTCTATTCATAATCATTATTCGTGAACACAAATACAAAGTTTTGAAAACAGCTTATTGTGTTATTCATACATATGACATAGTCTTAAGAAGTACTTGTAAGGATTTATACAAATTTTGGATACTGCAAGTTTTCCTAATTAAATTCACGCTTTTGCAAATCAAATACTTTTACATATTTATTATGTTTAAAAAACATCAAGTAATGTTAATTACATAATAAGAAATCCGAAATTTTATTATAGTTCATATAATTACAAAATTACATATGGAGATGAAAGTATGTATGAAAACTCTGTGCGGATAATTTAGTAGTTCAATGATAATAATGATTCAAGGAGTATAGTTTATAGATTAGGTTATATGTACTATATACATATCTACATATAATCTACTTTATAAACATAAATATACATATTCCATATACATATAACGTAGTGTATAAACGAAACGAACTATATAAAGATACTGCTTGAATTATTATTCTTATTGAATTACTGAATTACACATCTGTACACACTCCTTCATACATACCTTTATCTCCATACGTATTTCTGCAATTGTAGGAATTGGAATGTTGTATTTCTTATTATGTAATTAACATTATTCGATGTTTTTTAAATAGAATATACAAGTATGTAAAAGTACTTGATTATCAAAAGGGTGAATTTCATTAGAAAAACTTGTACGTCAGTGCTTCAAATATTCAACCTCATTCCTATCATACTCAAAGCTCTTTCATACCTCAGATGATCATTCAAACGTTAAAAGCTCAAATTACAGTTAGAACGCAACAGTCAGTGCTAGAGGTACAGTTAGGTACATAAATAAGCGCCAACACATTCGTAAAATAGATATTGTGACATAGAAAATCCAGAAAAAATTAATAGAAATAAAGAAATAAGTTATATAAATACGATCTTACAAAATGTTAATCTCCTTATTTATTATAGGAACGATTTGAAAAAGTCCACAAGCGTAAAAAAATATATTATAATAGAAATGCGTTCTTTAACAAAATTTATTTATGTATATCCCACTTTTCATTCTGATTTTGACAGGAATTTTGAAATATTTGTAATGTGCAGGAAGTAGTAATATTATATTACGCAACATATATGAGATCTATATAAAACGCTGATGATTTTATTGTATTAAAATTTGTAGACATTTACTTGTTATTAATTGAAAAGAATTTAAGGTTTACACACCTTATCGTTTACTAAGAAACATCGGATAGTTTGTTATTTATTATTCCATATTATACCGAGACTCTTTGTCAACCCAGGTTTAATACATCAATAATTATCAATCCATTTATTAAATAGTGTTATTAAAATTTCACGTGAAATCTCAAATCCTATTTACTAATTGCTAGAGGTATAAAAATAATCACCGTAAATTTTTAAAAAATAAACGTAATGTCGATGCGTAACGAAAATCAACTTATCGTCATTTTATCATAACTAAGCTTGCAACAAATAAAAAGAATGTGTAAAATCATACACTCTTACTGATTTCTTAGCTCATAAGAACACAAATCATGAATGATATTTAATCCATTATAACCAAAATGCTTATAATTTTTTTAAATAGCTTAAGTAACCCTTGACTGACCGCGTGCATGAAAATAGTCATTCATGCAAACTAATCGTCGGTTTTCATCCAATATTGCCAATACTAATTATTCTCAAGCGTATTTTATCAGTAACTTCTACATGAAAAATTTAATCAATAGAAATGACTTAGATGATTATTAATAAAAAACGCTTTTAATGCGATATGCTCGTGATCTTGAATATACCAAGGGATAATAGTCTAAATCGAACAAGAATCCGCTGATAAAAAAAAAGGAAAATATCCTTCATTTACATTTAGACCTTAGCAAAATACAAAGCCGGTCGAAAGCTTTTGAACTCAAATGAAAGGTGATGTACAGGGCTAACAGCAATGATTAATTCATTTTGAAAAGGCTATATTTTCAAAAGTATTACACATACACGCACGATAGATACATGAAAAGATATCATGAACGATGAACTTCCGCATTGCTGGATCGGATGTATTGGTGAGAATAACCTAGCTTTGTTCCCCTGGCCTCCCAGATCCCCTGATTCATCGCCCTGCGACTTCTTCCTGTGGGGGTACGTTAAGGACCTTGTTTACGTACCCCCGCTACTGCAATCCTTTTTTTTTTTTTTTTTAATTCATTTTTTGGCATCGACTGCTAAGGTCATTTGGCCTAGGACCTACTGTTTAAGGTGGATTCCGAACCACCAGAGCTACGGTATACATATCACATAGAAAAACCAGAGGTGATGGGCAGGATTTGAACCCGGGTCTGCCGCGTGGCAGTCTGAGCCTCTATCCACTACACCACCGTAGCTCCCTACTGCAATCCTTATTCGAGCTCGAAGACCGCATCAGTGCTGCAGCACAGACAATTGACAAAACTATGCTACAAAATGTATGGAATGAGCTCGATTATCGTCTGGACGTGTGTCGTGTCGCCAAAAGTGCACATATTGAACATTTGTAGAGGATGTACGTGTAGTACTTTTGAAAATATAGTCTTTTCAAAATGAACGAATCATTTATGTTAGCTCTGTATTTCCGAAACGAAAAGTTTTGGTGAAGGTTAGGACGCTTACATACAAGATAAAGGTGCAATCCATACTTCCAATACGACATGTTCGAAATCTTGATTGAATGTTGAATGAGCTTTGCCAAACCTTTTCGTCTTTCATTTTGGTTCATAAGTTTTAAATCTTCCTTGTATTTTGATAAAGTTTTATACATAGGAACTGAACGTTAATGAATGATATTTTAGTTTTTTCAGCGACGGTTTCCTGCTCGATTTAGACCGTGATCCCTTGGTATATCAATAAAAAATGTTCAAAATGTTAGTTCGTTTAAATTCTTACTCTTTAAGTGGATGATCAATCTTATCCACTTGAAATTTGGAAGCGCCACCACTATAGGTTTAAATAATTAGATCAGTACGTTTGTATTGCTGTTCACAAATCCGGCTGAAAACATTATACGTAAGCAATGAAATTAGTTGTAACTTTTAATTTCAAACGGTTCACACAAAATTGTAGAACGAATGGCATGAGTACACATATTTTATTATACTACTTCCGCCTAGTTAAAAAGATGTATTCGACTCAAACAAGTAGCAGTAGTCGACGCTTTATGAAATTTGTTGCCTATTCGTGCACATAACTCAGGCTAAGTTCACTTTATTAAAAATGTTTGATTAGTAACATAGACTATTTTTCTATAATATTACGGCAAGTATTCATTCCTAGTGGTGGTTGTAAACTTTTTTTTTTCTAAAAGCAACATTTTATTCAATAGTTGAGACCCAGCGAAAACAAAAAAATTTAGTAGTTGACATTCGTTGTTTCAGTAGTAGTCTTATGAAGAAAAACCAATAAATGAACTAGTCTTGGTAATGTAAATAAT
The DNA here is from genome assembly GCA_038496175.1 of Ampulex compressa. NCBI lineage: Eukaryota > Metazoa > Arthropoda > Insecta > Hymenoptera > Ampulicidae > Ampulex > Ampulex compressa. The sequence goes on from JBCFXI010001693.1 coordinate 39,969, forward strand.
ACAAACTTGTAATACTTACATTTTATCCAAGTCCTTAGCGATTTATGTAAGAAAATTTATTGCGAAATCGTAACAGTCGCCCACGGGTTTGATTAACCGGTTGCCATGACACTTCTCAATGATGGACTATGCACAGTATTTTGCAATTAAACGGATAAAGAAGGATACTATATAGATCAATAAGGTTTGATGTATTCCAGCTTGTGGTTTCATTATTTATTTACTTCTTTTTTAAAAAGTGCCGAGTACTGGTACCGTGTCAAGAATTGATACTTTTACCTTACAGATATTTTTCATCCTTCTTAATTGTACTCACCTTGCATCGTTCAATCCTGCATACTTCATGAAATATAGACACCTTAAAAAAGAGGCTTCTTACGTATGCATCTAGTATATTAACCCGAACTATAGTCAGTATATCGCTTTAATAATGGTTCAAAGTGTATCGTATAAAAGTAAGTACTTTCCTATGCAGGTACTTTTACAAAGAAGTACTTATATCTTATTTCTCTGTAACAACATACATGCCTGACATTTCTTTCTCCGCATAACAGTAAGCATAAACATATAACACAACGTAAACCCAATTGAAGTAAGACGCAATAAAAAGCTATAGATTATAAAATTATAATGTAAAACAAGAATGTGTTTTGCACTCTAATTTTACTTTCGAACCTTTACTTTTAGGTATCCCCATAAAAAATAATCAGCAGCTGTGAAATTAGCATCTTCTTGGAATCAAACATTTCTTGTATTGATTTTTCGTCGTCGTCTTCGTTTGCCTGATGTCACAGCTGCTGATTATTTTTTATGGGGATACCTAAAGGCGAAGGTCTACATCCATAAACCTCGAAATGTTCAAGAGTTAAAAGAAGCCATTACAACACAAGTTAGGGCAATTAACATCGATTTGCGTAGGGGGGTGATGCGAAAATTTCAAGAACGACTGCAGCAGTGCATTGCAGAAAACGGTCCTCACCTTTCTGATATTATTTTTAAAACATAATTTCACTTTTTATGCGTTAAATAACTTTTCATAATTAAATTTTGCTTAAGTTGAAAAACAGCGGAGTTATTCGCATTTCAAAAACGCGCTTTTATTCTGCCCCACCCTATATTTCAGATGGGTTCTAAATCATCAGATCTTCAGTATACATATCACATGGAAAAACTATCAGTAACGGGCGGAATTCAAACTCGCGTGCAAATCCGAATCTCTATCCACTACATCACCGTAGCTTCTTTTTTTTATAGCAATATTTTATTAATGAAAGTATCGGATAATCAAAAAGAGGCACATATATACATGTAGTAAGAAAGTACTATCGATGTATAATATTTATCTAATAGAATTTATTAATTTTTATGCAAGCATTTTGCAATACATTTTTTATTATCTATCATTGAATTCTTTTTTTATGATAACGATATTTCCACGACGAATCGATTCTTAGTATTTATAATGCGCTACTGAATAAATAGTCCGCTATACACGTCCCCTATACCCATTTGTCATTTGAAATCCCTTTCGAAAGAAGCGGAATATGTAATTGCATCACGCATTCTCGTAACCGTAGCCTCAAATCTGGAGCAAGTAACGTGTCTAAAGATTGGAGAATAGTGCGTACGGTGTACGAGAGTCACAAAGCAGGAGGTGAGAGGTACATTCATGTAACGGAGAAACACGATTGAGCCGTTTATGTTGAAAGTGTCCTAAGTCCAACACATTATTGATATATCCGAAGGCAGTGATGTGATTCATTTGAATTAATTAATATTATTTAACTAAATGTGTGCCGCTAATATTATTATAAAATTATCAAAAATTGCCGGAAAGGATTAACTTTAGTCGAAATAAAATGAAACATTAGGATTTCATATCGAGAAGATTTTTGGAAGGCGCAGTTTTTTTAAAGGGATAAAGAATTCTAATGGAGAAACAATAAATCGGTTAAATATATGCTGGATGCATTTTTTGAGAAATGAACCGTGTCGAATTGTTTGCAAGATATCGATGGATGAGAATGCAGAGTTTACAATCTTGGATTTATTATCACGTAGGGACAAACCAAGAAAATTCGAAAATATTATATTGACGCTACTTTATGAAAATATAAGATGAATTAGAGCAGTACAAGGAAATGATGGACTTATTACGACATGTACTTTCAAAGCAGCAGGACGTCTTCACATTTCTCCCACATACACGAAACGTAGATGAGCAGTAAATTGTTATGTAATTTATATAGTGAGATTTCTTAAATTGCATAAATCGTGTTTTTCAAGTGTAGTAAAAAAATATCAAAGCAATTGAGTATAGTTTTTTTCAAATTGAAGGGTTGTAAATTATGTCGAATGGACTTGGGCTCTTGTCGATTTTGAAAGTGCCTTAACTCCATTTGTAATAAGAAAACACGTAATATCTACTCAATAATTGCTATTATATTAATCAGAATTATAAATCTAACTCATTTAGATATACTTAAGCGGTGTAACATATTGATATCTTATACATATATTTTTCATTTTATTGCAACGCGTACTCTTAAATATTTCGATTTGAATATAAATGGACTTTGCTCCTTTTTAAAATAAACGGTTTAATTGTATAAGTCAACACTAAAACTCATACTTACTCATTTACTCATATATTTATTATATTGTAGCTACAACGCATCCTACAGGATTATCTTTCAATGCGGTTATTAAACGGTATGTGAATTTTAATTTCACGCCAATATGTATCTCTTAAGAGAATTTCTATTCGTGTAAGTACTATGGCCGAATCTAGAAACCGACCGAACTTCAGCAACTGTGATCCCATTTATTCAGAGACAGTGTGTATCGAAATCAGAATTACCTTTTTAACATAATTTTCTATAAAATTTGTCAACAACATTGACGTAATACTCTTTGTAATTAAGCATCTTCGTTAATTACTTCATTCAAAATATTTTCATAAAGTCTAGTAATGTTCATACTAAGCAACACATTTTTGTATACCAGCAAAAATGTCCACATACCAAAAGGTACACATCAGGAAGAACATGATTGTACATTATAGCCCTTACATATTTTATTAAAGTTAACTAAACAACTTAATACGCATAAATTCCATTATCGTTTAGAAATTAATTATTGGGTTGTTCGGAAAGTCATTTCGTTTTTTGGGGAACATGAAAGACAGTTTTCGTATAATGAATAAATATTTTATTAAATTATATATTGGCCATTCTGGTCCAACACCTT
>JBCFXI010001694.1:0-43210 GCA_038496175.1 Ampulex compressa
TATGTATGTATGTATGTATGTACATTTTTTTTTCTTACCTCGATGTATCAGCTCTTCAAAATTGCTAACGACCAGTCCCTTTCTTACGTTACGCCAACTGTCCCATATCTTAAAAGGTCTCTTGCTCCGTAACTCCTGCACAGAAATCGAGAGATGTAGGACAAGTAAGAAAATTATAGTATCGGATTGGATGTAGTATTGTTATTAAAAAGGGCGCAAAAATTGGCTCATCGAATTGATGGCGTGGCGCATCGAATTGATGCTAACACACTGAGGTATCATTTTGCGGTCATCTAAGTAGTATAGGTCAGTGTAAGGGAAGCCGGCCCAATCCATTCTGCTCGAGCGATCGTAAAGTAGGAACTAACATTGTCAGCATCGCTTTATCCCTATTACCGGCACCCAAACGTTCTCGATTCACGCAGTAAGTTATATAAATATCTCGTGGTAAATATATCACTGTAAAACACGTTTGGAATTATATTCTAACTAGGTAACTATTCGAAACGATTCCACTGGATCGAATCGATTGTACAATGGAACATAATAGAAAATTCTGTTAGGAAAAACTCTTAATACGTGCTGTATATTGTAGTGCCCCAGCCAATAATGTTATATCTTTTTTCATAATATAGACGTGTTCTCAATCTTTTGAGGAAACAATTCCAGGATACCTATATTATATGTAAAAAGCAATGATGACATTCCAAAACCTCGCAAACATATAGTAAGCAGCAGCCTATTCAAAACTGATGAAGGTTTTAGCTACGGATAAAGCATCCGCCTTACGTAGGAATCGTTAAGTAACAAACTGAACAAACATATCGTTCCGAGCTATTTATTATTTGCACGGCGGACGCTTTGGGAGCGTCGCCCTTAATTTCTCAAAGTTACGTACTCTCTGACGATAATCTATCGTCAATCGTGACAGCCGATCATCCCTTTTTTTTAAGGAAGTTTCGAAATTACTCGTACGACTGTACCTTTTACGTCTCTTGAATTTTTTAATAGATTTCAATACCGCGGCAGCCAAAGGAATGTAATAAAATATGGAATAGCATTAGGTCGATTAATTGTATTCTTATTTAGGGGGATCGTTAATTAATCCGCACTTCTCTCTGCACGAGGCTCGAAAACGGATAATAGATCAGGCAAAAAAGGAACGATGACCCGCATCGGTATGGTACGAAAGTGCAGGATAATCGTGTCGATTCGAAATTTAATAAAAACTAGTGCTCGTTATTATACCACAAGTTCGTGTTAATCGATACGCCCGCTCATCGTTACGCGGGTGTTAAATATATGCAAATAATTTCAGATATCTCGCATTAAGTTTGCCGAAGCTGGTTTATCGGTTAATTACTGCCAAATAAAATTTCCTCGTTGCGTTATTAAGTGACACGTGGCATGGATTATTGGACGTCGAGGGGGGGGGGGGGGAGGAAAAAAGATAACGATTCCCCTCATCGAGACGCGGTGTAGAAACGATGGCTTTTACGACCGTGCAATAAAAAAAAAAGAGAGAAAACGGTTAAGAGACCTTCTGATGTTTCCTTAAATCGCAGAAATGCCGACTGCTATCGCGCTTTGATGCCTCGTATATGAATTAAAAGTAACAGTGTGTAAAGCAACCGTAAAACCCTCGAGATGTTCGTGGAAAATGCTTATCGCCTAGATGTTAAGTGGAGTGTCTACGTCGGGTCAACGGGAAAGTAATTTACCTTGCATGCTTTATACACGGTGGCTAAGTAGAACAGATTATAAACAAAGCCTATCGTGCACAGTGAGTGAGAAATTATTATCGAATACCTATACGTCCTATTTTTTCTAATACCATCTTGCGAATTCCGCATTCACCGCTGTTCCCACAGATTTTACGATATCGCGTTAAAGCAGCACTAATTGTTCAATCCTTGGCTCTCGCACATTTATATTATTAATTATTCAGAAACATATCAGTGCACCGATCACCGTTGTTTTTGTCATAACGATTTTTAATCTATCTTCTTTATCTTTCGACCGATTTTTGATTCCATTAAAAAATTGTTTAATACACGTAAGTTATAATATGCGCGATAACAACCAGTACTTTAAGCAATGCATTGTCATTAAAACAAAGTTATTGCATTACATCATTAAAACGCTTTCCCCTTGAATGTACAATCCGAAAATTGTGTAAGCGGGTATTAAAGGAAAGGGTGGGAAGATCAACAAATGCAATCACGTGCAGCGACACCCGAGTGGAGGAAAACTCAAAATTCCAAGAAGAGCGTGCCACGCGCGCGTCCACGTACGTTTCCCTCCCATTATCATGCAAAAATCTCACAAATTACCTTCGCCGTGTACGTCTATCTCCGACATAGGTATCGCGCAAAAATAAACGAGTCCAAGGCGCATTCGTTATTCGCGAAAAGGGCACAATCCCACTTTCCGCGGAGATTACACGAAAAAGAGCGAATCCCCTTCGTGGGTTATTACGATTTGTCGCATGCACAGGACACGGCGATCGTGCAGCTTCCAGGACTTAAGTCGGTGGGGTAAAAACGTGCTTCAAAAACGGGACATACAGGACCAAAGAGGAATATCCTAAAGTCCACCAGCGTGCAGATCGTGTCGAGGACGAAGAAATCCGAGCCGGTTGCGGGTTACAAAGGGTAGGGCGAGCACGCTCCTCGCGTTAATCTCGATATAAGATTCAGGCTCGCGATATATAAACACCAGAACTACCGAAGTATGTCAAAACGGTCCTTTCGCAGTCTCTTATCCGAAGTTCGTAGGAATCCGCGGAGGTTTATCATCGTTTCGTGGTAATATCCGAACGATTAAACGGCTTTATTTACTTCTCTCTCCTTGCCACCGTATTTTCTTCTCGCGAGACCTACAAAGTACACTCGGACCTGTCGAGATAACAGCAGGTAGTTCTGGCGTGAAACTCGAGCAACTCGAGAGCTTTTCGATCCGCGGAACGAGCACGTTTACCCGAGGGCGGCCGTTAGGAAACGACCGAGAGAAACACGAGGGGCTGAGGATGGGATCCTACGATCTACCGGCATCGAGGATCACTCGAGGCTCGCGGAGACCCGGCGATCCCCAGGGCTCGGCCGTACGACGAGAACTATTCGGTCCTTCCTCTCGACGTGGCGCTTTAAAGTCGAATGGATGCGAGGGAAGCGGGAAGCCGGGCACGGTGGAGAAGGGTGTACCCGTTACCTAATCTCGAAGACGTCCACTTGGAGGAGAGTGAGAGAAGCAAGCAGAGAGAGTGAGAGAGAGAGAGAGAGAGGGACAGCCAGAGAGATACAGAGGAAGACTAAGATAGACAAGGGTGGAAGTGGCCTTAAGTAGATGGCGAAAGGGGGCTAAAGGCAACCTCGCGCACTCCTTACCACCGCTATCGGGATAATGCGTGCCGAATGCGAACATTATGTTTGGGTTGTCCCTAGTTTTCAACAGGGAGGCGCTAAGCGGCCAGTGCGCAGACGCGGGCGCAACTTATGGTCGAAAACACTGACCTGATTCAATCATTTCTGGCTAGGGGTAAAAACGAGGAAGAAAGGGAGAAATCGGTCGGGGCGGAGGGATGGACGAGAGGAGAAGAGTAGGGCGAGGGATGCAGGGTGGTTGGGAGGGGGTTCAGGGGGAGGGACAAGGGGGGAGGGTGTAAGGTCGGGGCCCCGAGAAAGGCTCGGGTGTTGGCACCTGCCCTCCTTGGCACCCTCCACGGTACCCTTCCCTCCCCCCCTCTCTCTCTCTCTTTCTCTCTCTCCCTCGTCACCCTTACGCGAGATTCTCTCGCCTCTGCGAGGGTTGCGGCACTCGTTGCGGGTGAGGAAGTCTCGGTAAACAATGCCGCGAACGTGCCGCCGACGACTAAATACGGGAATCGGGGCCACGGCGGGTCAGGCGGAGGGGCCGAAAGGGAACAAAGGGTAACCTAAAATTGCGGGCCAACTGCGCTACCGAGTGCACGCAGGCATCGCTGCAAAGCGGCCGGTTGAGAATGAGCGAGACGGACGTCCGTTCAAACCTGTATCAGGATACGTGCATCCCCTGGATAGATCCGTAGTAGAGTCGGGCGAGGATTAGGAGGGATTCGGGGAGGAGCGAGGATGGATTTTTAGCGAACGGTAGGCGGTCACGGGAGGGTGGTTTCCCTCTGACACTGGTCGTACACCCGAAGCGTGATACGAGGCGCAAGGAACGTCGGTGTCACGAGGTCATGTCGCGAGAGAAGTAGGTCACGCGAACTGTTTGGAACGGAGAAGGGTCCGGCGGGTAGTCGATCCTTCGTTTGCTCGAGGTTGGATCGAGCAGGAATGCCAGGGTGACGCGGTTCAGGATGCCCGATAAGCGGATGCGAGGGACGGGGTTGTTGGGGTGAAAGGACGGCGAAAGGGAGAAGTCGGCGAGAGAGGCCGATCGAGCGAATGGTGGTGGGTTCGTAGGACCTGGCCAGTCTCTCGGGGTAAAGAAGCGAAATAAGTAAACTGCGTACCTCTCTTGCCATTACGTCATATCCCTGCAGGTAAGGGACCGTCCCAGCAAGCACTTATTCCGAAGGAACGACCAAAGGTGCACGTCGCATTATCGTGGCGACGGGATGTTCTCGTGCAGTACTGTCCGCCCACCCTTGCGCTCTCCCTCTCCCCCCCCTCGCTCTCTCTCTTTCTGTCGCGCGCTCCTTCTTCTCAATTCCCACCCTTCCTCTTTCGCTTTCCTCGTACTCTCGCCGTCCCTCCGCCGATCCTCCTTTCCCTCGTTGCTCCTCTCCTCCCGATCGCCTTCCTCTCAGTCCCTCCGTAGCTCTCTTTGCCTCTGCCTCCTTGCCGCCCTTTCCCTCTCTCTCTTTCTCTCGTCCTCCGTCCGGCGCTCCCCCTTTCTCTCCGTTCTTCCTCTAGCCCTCGCTCCTTCTCGCGGTTGTCCCTCCCTCCTTCTCGATCCTCCTCGCTCTCTCCCTCCTTCGACCTACGAGCACTCTCTTCGCCGGCCCTTTCTCTCTCCCTCTCTCCGTCTCGTCTTCCTTTCACCCGCCGAGACACCACGCGATGCGACACTCCTCTCCTTCCTTTGGCTTCTTCCTTCTCCCCCTCCTCCTCTTCTTCCTCTTCTTCTTCTTCTTCCTCCTCCTCCTCCTCTTCCACCTCCTCCTCCTCCTCCTCCTCCTCTTCTTCGTCCTCTCCCTTTCCGCACTCTTCCTATCTCACCCTCTCCATTCCTTCCGCGATACCCCCTATTAACGGGCCGGCCATTTGTGAGCAACCACCGACCGGGAACACCACCACTCTCGTTCTACCACTCGCCGTACAATTACCCGATCTAAGATTTCACTAGCGCATATGGGGGGCAAATTGTAACAGTGGCTTCCTCCCAGCGGTTACTGCGGCGACTCCTAGTTTTAGATCGATTCTCTCTCGGTGTACGTACGGACACCCTCGCCCTCGCCTTCTCTCCTTCTCCCACGGTCTCACCCGCAACAACCTCGCCCCACGCGCGCCTCCGGCAGCTCTCTCTTTCGACCGTTCCACGCTCACTACTAGCGACCACCCTCGACCGACAACGCCGCCCTCTGAAAGGACGGCGCCCCCGCGGGGGAGGGGTGCGGCTGCCCGATTGGTAAGCCGAAAACAACCCTTGCGAACGCTTAGAATGGCCCTCCTGCCGCGCGTCGGTACGAGACGCGGGCCGCGCGGTCGGTACCGAGGGGTGGTGCGTTCTTCGTGGCGTGCCCCGCGAAATGCGGGCGTTACAAAGGGCCTCGTGCAATTTCTAATTCGAGCTGCTTTTTTTTCGGTGCTTGAAGTCCGTTTTTGAGGGAGATTGAGTTTATGCTGGCTCTGATTGGGCGCAGATAATATTTTTGCTTTGTATCCATGATAATACGGGTTTTTATAGTTGTATTGTTGGATAGGTTCGAAGGATACTAAAAACTTATTGCGGAAAATTATTGAGAGTGTATTAAAAAGAGTTGTGTGTGTGTGTGTAAGAAATATATTTTATGTGATCAATTGCAAGCATTGTACACTTTTTCTTTATATATACAACGACGCGTGACCTCGTATACAGATGTAATTAATAAAGCGAAAACGTGGGAAAAAAAAGTCTGGTTGAATCACCTGGTTCAATTTTATTTCACGCTTTCGTCTTGTTAATTACATCCGTACAAGAGACTACGCGTAGTAGTACGTATAAAAAATGCATGATGCTCGCAACTGATCGTTTAAAATATTATTCTATTAAGAATATTCTGTCAATCGGCACGATGGTACAATATCGTTCGAACGAGTGACTGTTTCGAGGTGGTTACTAGGGGGTTGTCTTGACGACAGCGAAGTATGAGTAAATAGACGTAGTTGGTACAAAATAAGTTTCATCCAGAAGCTATTGCACGTTCAATTCTACGAGATAGAAAAACGTTTTATTCGTCGATCGACTTTCGCGGATACTCTTACCTCGAAATGATCAACATCGATCATCCAAAGGTGTACGGCAAACCGCCGGCTAAGAAACACGCGTCGGCAAAGTTAAATGAGGAGAACGACGATTTTGACAAAGCAATAGCAAGCGACACCGCCGAAATGAGTATGAGAATAGAGAGCGAAAGAAACGATGCTGTTGTGGCGATGCATGCCGACATGTGCATCGAGGACTCAAAGATGAAGATGCAAGATTTCGTGCACAACGACTACAATCAAAATATAATTGAATCCAAGCAATGCCCCTTCGAGCAGTTGTGCAACATGATCAACAATTTGGAGCAGAATATTGCCACGGAAATATCAGCGGTCGATGGATTCGATGATAAACATAGCAACGATATCGCGACGTCCGCTTGGAATCAGAAATACATAAATGAAGCAAGTGTTTTCTTATCTTAATCACGAATCTTAAAGACAAATTTGTATATAGACGCGTGAAATATCTTATTTTAGTTGGAACCAGAAAAAGATTATTCCGGGGAACAATGTAAGCTAAGTGCAACCACTTACGAAGATATAATGTCCTTCCTGGAGAAACTCGAGGATGGTATGATTATACTCGGTCAAAGATTGTAAAGTATGATTAAAAACCAGGATTTTCAGTTAACATCAAAATCCCCTGCAGGATCTATCGGCGAGATGAACGCAAATCAAGTGGACTTAAATGCATCGATTATTCCAGAATTTATTCCTACCGATCAATATTCACTTTCCATAAACCGAAGCAGGTATATAGAGACGTTTATTATTCAAGCACCTATCGAGACATTAAATCGTCGTTTCCCTCGTAGATTCGACAAGATTAAAAGACCCGTATCAGAAACCTTTCAAGAGGATTTGGCAATGGCGAAATTGCAGATCGAGGAGAAGGACGCCACGATAACGCTTTTGAGGGACCAACTGAAGACCGAGAGGAAATCCGCCTGCGAGAAGTTGAACGCCCAAGAGAAGAATCACGATTCGACGATGAAGACGCAGGAGGAGAAGTACAAGGGGATAATAAAGAGGCATCAGAAGTTTATAGAGAAACTTCTCGGGGAGAAGACGGACCTCACCGAAAAATGTAATTCATTGGCCCAACAGATCAGAGAGATGGAGATAAAAGCGCAGAGGGATTTGAAAGTCGCGTCGGACAGGCACTTGGTGGAATTGCAACGCGCCAGGGATCATTATGCAGCGGCGGAGAAGATAAGGAGAGAACGATGGTTGGAAGCGAGGACTATTAAAATCAAAGTACTTTCGCTTTATTGCATTTATCACATTTCCTTATAACTTTATTACATTTCGTTGTTATTATATCATATAAATATATTTTGTCCATGCAAAAGTTTGTGTCCGATCACATATTTTATATTGAACTCGTATTTGAACTTGGTTTTGGCATATAATGGGTTAATGCAAATTCCGACACGAACATTTGCACTGACCTGATATTATCTAAAGGACAAACAAATATTCCTGCGACACATTACGAGATCACGAGTTTACGAAGAAGCGTACGTTTAACCCAGTAGCCCATTAAGCGTAATGGAAAAAATTAAGGTTGTCCCCAATAATGTGTACGTGAAACATAAACGGATCATCCTCTTCAGGAGATGACTGTAAAGGGTCTGGAGCCTGAATTGCGTAGCATGGTGGACCGGCATCAGCAGGAGGTCCAGGAGATAAGAAGTGCGCACATAAAAGAACTCCAGGACGCCGAACTCCGTTTGATACGCCGATCTAATCAGCAGCTGGAGGAATTACGACTCGAGCTTACGGCCAGCCACGAGAAAATATTGGCCAACGAGAAGGACATATTGTCGCAAAGGTAGCGATATCTATGACCGCCATTTTGATATATTTAAATAATAGGTATGCAACTTTAATTCCGCCGGAGCGTCGAGATTAGAGGCTTTATCGTAAAAAACTGATTGTACATTTATCATTCAAAGTATTGTCCATTGTTGACCATTGCTTTCTTCCATCTTTCGAGCAGTGTACGAATTACGCGTTGAAAAAAACCACTACTTAAGACTAAAGCCAACTATAGTAAAAACGGTGGATGCAAAGTTAGGCGCCTAATACAATTCGAATAACCATGAAAAAGAAATGGGAGCAATGGAAATCTATTTGGTAGAGGAGTATCGTTTGAAAAATTGTCCTTGCAGATACAGAGAGAAGATCGGGGAGCAGCAGTCGCAGTTTCAAGCGGAGCGCCAGAGATTTATGGAAGATTTGCAGAAAGAGAAGATAATGCTGAGCCAGGAGCGGGCAAGGTGCAACGAGGAGAAGGATCAGATCGTGCAGCAGGCTCGAGATAGGATGCAGGTAGTGAAAAATCGGAAATGCATCCTATGATTTCTCGCTTCCGGCCGGCCGAAATGGATATTAAACGCGGTCTCGTGTGATTTCAGCAAGAAATCGAGGCCTTCACGCTGCAACATCTGGCGGAGAAGAAGACTTTCGAGGAATCGTTAAGGCTGGAATGGCAAACGTGGCTAGCGGATTATAAGAGGCAACAGCTCGCGAGGCTGGAAAGGGAGGAGAACAAAATAAGGGAGGAAAGCCGTAGGGAGAGGGACAGGCAGATCGAGTTAGCCATCGAACGACTTGAAAGAGATTCGCGCGAGACGAGGGCAGCTGTGCAACAAGATTTTGATTTTAAGTTAAAGTAGGTATAGGTAATCAGTGAGCAAGTATAATACAAAAGGTGTAGCATAAAAGCGCAATTAATAAACAAATATAAGGAAACACGTTTTTCTGCTGTTAGAACGTTTGTGATATTAAATTTGTATTTCGATTTAGATCCATTAAAGAGAGATACGAAGCAGATTTGCAGACTGCACTGAATAACGAAAAAACCTGCAAAAATAAACTGTCAGTAATGGAGGAGAGGACAAAAAACGCCGAGATGCAGTTGCAAAAATTGGAGAATCATTTACAAGAGTGTACTTCGAATTTAAATAACGCAAATAAGGTAGTTTTATGTTTGTGAGGACATTTCCCGACGAAAGCAAAATATTTTTTTTTTATTACACTGATCTTCGGGAAAAATTAAGGCAGACGTAAACGCCTTCGTTACTAATGTTTCAACTTGCTAAGAGTTTGCGCTTTTTAGACGATAGAGAAATTAATTAAGGAAAAGAACAATGCAAAAAGTATAGCGCGGCAAGAGATTGAAACGGAAAAACGTGGATTGGAAGATAAAATTGCCTCTCTTTATAAGGAAATAACTCAGAATAATGCTAACAGAGATACACTAATGGTACAGCTACATAGCAGGTCTGTAACTATATTTTCTAAACATAACTATAGTTAAATTTATAATTTTTATGTAAATGACCTTTTTTCTGCTCTAGGATTAAACTTATAGTGATGCAAAAGATTTTAACAATAAAAAATTTGAACAAGGAGCTTGATGAGCTCAAAGCAAAATGTGAACACTTGGAAAAACTGTTGGATCAACAACGAAAAGAATATATTTTGAAGTCCTTATAATTGATAAAAAGCATTAGGTAGACTCATGTTTCATAACATGACAGGAAAAGTCTGTATATTACGTTCAAACATACTTTCAACAGCATTGTTTCCAGATTTTATAAATATAAATGCACAAGTATATAGTTTAAGGGCATAAGATCATGTGTATATTTTATGGAGTCTATAATAATATGCAATCTAAATAGTATAATAAGGAGCAAAAGTTAGAGTAAAAATAAAATTGTTATAACACTATATCTACAATTAAGAAGTATGATTCTTTAAACATTAAAAATCCATTTTTCTCGGGTGATTTCTTTTTATCTGGATAAATTGACATAGATTACAAATGTAATATACGACTACATAATATTTATATAGTAGTATACATTCGGGTATCATGAAAATACTATCATTACACGTGTTTTTGCAAACAAGTATTGGAGGGAGTATCGCAGAGAACGATCGAAAATAGTACAATATACCACAAAGGTATCTTTGAATGAAAAAAGAAATTCACTATTATTTATTTATGCCTGGAATATTTCTTGCTCTTAATATATCAATGCACAAAATTTAATTAAAGGAAAATCAAATCAAACTTTCTTCACAATCTGTACAACGTCCTCATCACAGAGGACATGGTCTTTTCCAACTTTTTGTGGTTGGTGTTTTACAGAAGATCCCCAAACAAGTGCGCTGTAAATAATTATGTTAATAAACTTCATGAACAAACACGAGAAGGGTGGCACATGTACGAAAGCAAATGCTATTTCATAAAAACTTACTATTTAAACTCCTTTGCAATTGATCGGTGAAGTTTGTTACAAAAATCTTCGACTGTTCTCCTTTCTGTATTCAGCACCACGGGTGAGTTATAATCTGGAAGTTGTCCCTTGGGTTTGGTGTAACTGCATGGATGATTATATTAGTAAAAAAATTTTTTTTACATAATAAACTTACATAAAAAACTTACATGCGTACAAGCTGTAAATAATCCCACATCTTTTCTAGCAGGTCATCAAAGTTCCATTTGTGATGTGCAGATATTGGTACACAATGTGGAATTTTATATATTATATCTAGCTCTTCAATGCTTATTTGATCTGAAAGAAGATAAATATTCAATAGCTGCTCCTTCCCCTTAATCTAGCTTTTATTTAGCATAAGGAAGCATAATTTTGATCACCTATTTTATTGAGCAAATATATGCATGGAACATAAACACGATTCCCTTCGATCACGTCGATCAGATCATCGGAGGTAGCGTCGTATCGTAGGGTAATGTCACCATTATGGATTTTGTACTCCGATAGAATCGATTTAACTGTCTCAAAATCAAGTTCTGATTGTGCACACTGGCAAATAATGCAACTGCCTTAGTCTCTCTGTCAAATGCCTGTCTGGTAATTATATCAAATTTGTTTGCATAATTTGAGAAAGATACACTTGGCTCATTCCATGGATAGTGACCACATTGATGATCAACAAAAAAAACCTAACATTAGACGAGCATATCTCGGTTTCTCATCTATGAGTAATAAGATAAGACTCTATGAGTAAATAGAGAATAGTTCAACCTGAAGGTGAATAGAAAAACACGACACTACATGAAATATCACAAGTCAAACTTGCTGCTTTTAAATTTTTTTTTTTAAATTCATTTTTCAGCACCGACTGCTAAGGTCATTTGGCTTAGGACCTACTGTTTAAGGTGGATTCCGAACCACCAGAGCTACGGTATACATATCACATAGAAAAACCAGAGGTAATGGGCAGGATTCGAACCCGGGTCTGCCATGTGGCAGTCTGAGCTTCTATCCACTATACCACCGTAGCTCCTCGCTTTTAAATTATTATAAAAACTAGTATCATCAACTAATTTTCAATTTCTATATGTTTAACTATAAATAAAGTATGTTAGTAAATAAGTTTTGAAATATCCCTTAATAATGTAAAACATGAAATTCTACGTTGACCACTCATTATGGATTGAATCATATGTACCGTTCCCAATTATATTTCATTTACTTCACTGAAGCGTGATTTTTTATTTTACCAGAGTCTGGAAGTTGATGCCACCCTTATCCTTCTTCCTAAATGTAATGTTTGGCGGTTGTTTGTTTAGTCTCAATCCAAATCCTTCCAATTCATGTTCAAGCAACCGTTTGTGACCCAGCGGTTTAAGTACATCCAAGAGAATGAAAATTAAGCTACACGTTCTAGCAACAGCTATAACTTGTCTTCCACGACCTTTACCATCTTTTGCACCCTCGATAATACCAGGAAGATCCAGCAACTGAGAAAGTACCATTTTACAGGTACATCGTATTCCAAATTAAACTTAGCTATCCTAATACCAGCATGCAGGATTGCTCACCTGTATTTTTGCACCCTTATATTTTATACAACCAGGAACCGTCGTGAGAGTAGTAAACTCATAAGCTGCAACTTCTGAGTATACCCCTGCTAATGTACTTAGTAATGTAGATTTCCCCACCGAAGGAAAACCTGTGAATGCGCAACGCTAGGCTTAAATGTCTGATTATATCGGAACGCAATTATGTGTGTGGTAATGATATTACTCCATTAACAGTATAGCACATAATAAATAAATAAAATCGATATGAAACAAGGATAAATTTCCAATTTAGGTAAAGGTATAGTACACTATGAATTACCGACAAAACCGATTCGAGCGTCACCGGTTTTTGCAACCTCGAAACCCTGTTCCCCACCACCTCCGCCGCCTTTAGGAGATATGAGTTCTCGCCTCAGTTTAGCCAGTTTCGCTTTAAGCAGACCCAAGTGCCCGGACGTAGCTTTGTTCTTCTGGGTACGGGCCATCTAAACGAGGAGTTATCGTGCGGAGACA
The DNA here is from genome assembly GCA_038496175.1 of Ampulex compressa. NCBI lineage: Eukaryota > Metazoa > Arthropoda > Insecta > Hymenoptera > Ampulicidae > Ampulex > Ampulex compressa. Next base: position 12,814 of record JBCFXI010001694.1, read on the forward strand.
TTATTACCGGCGAACCGAGCGAGTGAAATAAAATTGAGAAACTAGGTTACCTCTGCCTCGATCGAGGCTATCTTTTCCAGTATCGTACTCATCCTGGAGCTCTGGTGATTCTACCGTCCTTTAACTTTAGAGACACTAATATTCTGGAGCACCTTATCACATATTCATGTTTACAATATTATATGAAGAATCTTGTAATTACACATCACACGTGCGTAAATATTGCATATGCTATCCGCTCAAAGTGGCATGCAGAACATAAAGCGTTACTTTCACCGTATCAAACGTCAAAGCGTGCTTTCAACGCATTTAGAATTAGATTCCAATCCATTGAAGTTTACTTTAGCTTTACTCATAGTCATGCAGGGTGTCCAATTGAAACGGATAATGTTTAATGTGATTCTAAGAGATCTGTTGAACCGTGATACTCTTTTCACTACTTCAATCATGCTTTAAGTTCTCTTTTTGTTCAATTAATATCTGCTCATTAAATATAAGTATGACAGAAGGAATGATGTATTCCAAATTTGGGGCATATTTATTAGAATGGTGAGAGCTTTGTGAGGACTTTCGTGCACCGGCCTTGCACCAAATATCCCTAACAATCGAAATTAGACGACCAATCCGATTTGAAAAATCGCGTTCGTTGGTACCGCGTAACGGTAATAGGAATTCATTGGATCCGAGTATGAAACGTTCCAAGATGCGTTCGTGGTCGAATAGTACCCTTCTGAAGTTACCGGACAATCGATAAAGAGGTCTAGAATGGAAGCCAGTCATAAACAGCTTATTTATCTTCATAATAATCGGTCGCCGCAAACCTTTGCGACGTACGGAAAGTCTCTCTGGGGCTTGAAGTAAGTGGAATAGAAACTCGTCGTTAATTATCAATTCGACGAAGCACAGACAGTATTCCTTTACTTCGATCAACAATCGGCGGATCACTTATCTGTTATCGTCTATAACTTAACCTAAGCCTGTGGCGACGATCGTGAGTGATAAGACGGTTGAAAAATAATAAAAGGTCAAACAGTGATTATACTACGTGCAGCTAGCGTTGAAGTTCGACGTACGACGATTATTTTGTCTCTCGACATAATGCATACAAAATCGGAAATTTGCATGTAGTTAACGAGGCTTTATTGCTGAGCTTTGAATAAGCAATGCAAAATAAATTTAGCTTTTTTGCGACTATAGGTTTTTCTTTACATCTGTCTGTTGATGTTTAATAATCGTAGAAGTATTGTGTAATGTGTTCTTTACGAATAAAATATTGTACTCGCTGTTATTGTTATCAATTGAAACCACTGTATCGCAGTTGCAGATGATCAATGTTGGGAGGATGGTATTGCCGTTCGATAGCAAACAACAATGCAGATGCAGAGGACGATGACGAGGATAGTCCTGAGGAGGAAGTGCCTAATTATAAGGATCAGTATCGAAACCTTAAACGAAAATTAAAATTTTTAATTTATGTATGGTCTTTTCTAAATATTCATCATTTTATACGTAGATTTAAATATATTGTTAAAAATTCTTGCCTATTTTTTCAGGAAAATGAATGTTTTCAAGAGGCGTTGCGGTCCACTCAGAGGAAACTACTTAAAGTAAATAGGGATAAAAGTTTTTTACTGGATCGATTATTACAGTATGAAAAAGTTGATGCATCATTTAGTGAGAGCGACGAAACTGAATCATCTGATGAGGAGGTTGCTCGTCTCGAAACATCCAAAAGGTAATGCTGAACGTTATATAAAATTAAACACTGTTCTTTGATACGCATATGAATTTGTCATATAATTCAAATGAAGCAAAATGAAATATACTCAACATTGTTTTTTTTATAGAAAAAAAATGGAGATGAGCATCAGTAATCATACATCACATCATACAACTACAGTTACAAAACCACTTAACACCAGTAAAAAGAAAAAAACTGCACCAAAAATGACAAAATCAAATAATACACCTACAGTGAGTAAACTTCTAATATTCAAAATCATAGATTTTTGTAAGGTGTAGCATAGCCATTTCCTCTGCAGAATTATTATTACAGTTTAACTTTTCTTATACATACAAAAAGACTTTTATGTTTCCTTACCAAATTACAAGCATTACGTTAAGTTGCACATTATTTTCAATATGGTTTTCTGCAGGTACAAGCGTCCAATAATATAGTACCAATATCGTTAATGTCTGATGGGCATATGACACCAGAAGAAGTGGAGAGACATTTAGAGTCGCGTCAGACATATTTAGAACTTGTACCAGAAAAAGCACCACCAACAGTTCCAACTGAAATGTTCAGTAATGATCCCTCACTGGATAGGTAATCATAATTAATCAAATGAATTTCTGTTAGCACTATATGTTTCACACAAATAACTTCATATTTATTATTTCAGCGAATCAAATGAAATTGGAGAATTAGAAACTTCTCCCAGTAATATGGGTGAGGATTGTCTCAGTGTCGACATGATAGCTGAGTGACAAACATTTGTTCATAGTTTACTGATTAATTATAAATTGCACATAACTCTGCGTTTCGTTAATATTATTTTATTCAATTAATTTAAATGTATTCACCGGAACATAATACAGATTTTTATACATGTAAAAGAATGTTCCCAATTATCTCATTATCTACTATCACTCCTGAATTTGTAGTATTCATTCAAATACCATCCAAAGAATATTGTAATGGTACTTGGATATTAACAAATGTAAATATTCTTTCTAATGTGATACTTGTCTACATTATATAGGAAATTAAACTGACGATTAAACCCGTTTTCATTTATTTTCGTTAATTGAACATGTCAATTTCATTTTGATCATGCCTGTTCTCTTGTAAAGCACCAACGCTATTGCGCCCCTGTGTTTCATTAAACGCGATGTTATTCTCCCTTCTCGATTTGTCTATTGTTTTTAGATATTCGGACATGTAAATTTTGAAAATGTCTGTTATGAATTTTCCAATGAAAATATTGTACTATGATCGTTAAATGTAGTTCGATCGAAAGTACATTAGAAGGAATTGTTACACAGATAGAAAAAGAGCTTGCACAAGAATCTAAAGTATCTAAGCAAGCAGTTAAACGAAAAATAGACAATGTATTGGTGACGCATAAGAGGAGGCGATTGGCTCTCTCTGAATCTTGTGATATCGAAGAATTATATTGTCGTATCTGCTATGATCTTAATCAGCAATTACCTGTTATATATCCGTGCAAGTGCAAGGTTTGCCCATTCATACTTACTAGTATTGTCATCCTTTATCCGTGGTGATTTATGTTAATATAAGTTGAAATATTTTGTAATATTCATTAATGTATGAAATCACGTAGAGGCTATACATTGCAGTAGTTGACGAATCAAGCAATAAAATTTTTCGATGATTGGGTCTTGAATATAAATCGTTTCTGTGTTTAAGGGCACAATGGGTGCGATTCATTTAAAATGCTTGGAACGTTGGTTAGAGGAGAGTAATAGAAGCAGTTGTGAACTGTGCGGACATGAATTTCAAGTGGAACGAAATCCACGTTATAAAGTTTTGCCGTCTATCATAACGTGGTTGTGCCTTAGTCAGGAAGAACAAGAGTTATATGTGCGCAGTGTGAGGGCCGATTTTCTGCGGTGTCTTATTGTCACACCTGTTACTATTGTATGCTCGTACATATGCGTAGTTGCGGCCGACTTTTATGCGATGAACAATTATGAGAACTTTCCACCAGCCCGATGGACTACCTACTCTCTCTTAGCAATGATATCGTTATTAATTTTCTCGTATTTTATATGGATATACATAGCGATACAGTATCATCAAAAGGTCTGGTTTTACTGGTGGCAGAAGACGAGTACAGTAAAAATTCTATTACCTTTGGAAAATAGAACTTTAATAAACTGTAAATCTAATGTATCACAAGTTTGACAATGATTGAACACCGATCTGTAATAACGAAGTCTATAATTAAACATTTAATGAGCATTAAGATGCCCTTCGTTTAATTGAGATCTTCCCACGACTCAGTTGCGATGTGTATATCCTGACTTTGCTCCCGTCTGAGATTTTCTTGACCCATATCTAAGGAAAAATTAATATCATAACACTTTGGTCATTAATATTTTCTGAATATATAAAATGTGTTTACTCACAGCTTCAGTTCCAATCGCCGTAATATGGGCTGCGAATTTGGATAAATCTTTTCCTTCCACGTACACAGGTTGGCCACGATGAAACCTGCAAAAGTGTCTTTTCTAAGCACATAAGTGGTAATTTATAATATTAAAACGTATAAGCATAAAGTCCTACAGGTATTTTGATATCACCAATATCTATTTCTAAAATCAAAGTGAAAAACAAGAATCACCATCTTCGTTCATACAGGAGTTTTCCATCTTCTATCCTAGTTTCGACCAGCGGAGTGTCTGGTGGTGGTGGGATGTGCTGAGATGGTATATTGACTGTGTTATAATGTGGTAAAACTACTGGAAAAAACATATGATCAATTTGTGTAAAAAAATCTTAAATTTCCAAAGTAATACCTGGCTTGCGAACAGTGGTTAATGCTTTGCCACGGCTAATCGCCTTTAAGTCGCTTTCGATTTCCTTCTCGTCTAACAGATAATTTACTTGTGCTGGTGGCGGTTTTCTCCGTTTCTCAACTTTCTCAGGTACCGGGTCATTTGGCCGTCTTCTTAATTTTCGTGTCATCACTGGTTTAACCTATATGATGAAATAATCATTTATTGTATAAGGAAGTTTATAATTTATTTTTAGGAAATATATAGGTACCTCCATGGAATCTCCCGTAAGTTCCATCGTGTGACGATCAGTCTCAATCATTTTACGTTTTTCTTCCATATCGCTTAATAAATTCTCTTTTAAGTCCACTTTCTTTTCTTCAAATTCTTTAACCGCTGCTTTCTTCTCTAATATATAATCTCTTTCTACCCATTCAGTTAAGTAATCCCGATAAATTATATTTATTCGTAACCTGAATAAAAAATAATTTCTTTTTTAGCTAGCATTATAGGTTAAACAACTTCGTAATATAATAAATGTACAACCTCTCTTCGTACTGTGCTTTTAGTCGCTTCAGTTTGCGATTATATTCCGGATGTGTGCCATCCTTCAATTGTTGTAGCTGTTTTTTTAAACTCGCTAACTTATCTTGATAAACTCTGAAATATTATATATACCATAAGCATTAGAATTCTACAATTTCATGCGCTGTACAACTCACTGTTCCTTGATCTCCGTGTACTCCTCCGATTTTCCCATATCGGTCTCACTTGCCTCCTCCGTATCTGCAAATTTTAAAGTACAAGGTAAATATTCTATTAGGTTTGTATTAAAGTATATTATTTTTGATGCAATACTATAGTCATCACTATAATGATGACAAAAAGGGTGATTTAATCTCCAATTTACCCTCGTCACTCTCATCCTGTTCCTCGACATCTCGGTCCTCCTCCAAATATTCTTCGTTGTCCTCGTCGATATCATAATCATCCTGACCGTACATAGTTGAAAACGGTGAGTCTTGGTAGGACATTTTGTTACATATTTAACGTTTCACGTCGTTGTCCACGTTCGTACGGTTCATTTGGAAGTACAAAACCACATTCTGATACCCAACAATCAGGGATAGCGTCAACCGTACTGTTCCCAGTTACACCGTCGCAATTCCATACGTACCTCATCAGAGCGTACCGTACAACTGATCAAGTTGATCAGATCAACACAACAGACGGACTAACTGAAGTTGGTATATCAAACATCCCACTGTACATCCGTACCAATATTGCGCCATTGAGGCGTGCTGATAAGATCAGTACTTCGGTCTGAAGTTGCTGTCCTCAACATTGGCGGTTCATTCAAACGCTATTTCCTACTCCATTACTTCATAAACGAGAATAATATTCTCAATAAATCTTTACGGAAAAGTATATTACTCTGATACTGATGAACTTCAAAAGAAAGACCAATATACAAACTCTCGAATAAAATATAAATGACTATCCTTTATTTGAGTTATGGTTCCAAGAAATATAGTCGAACATCGTTTTACTGTAAGAGCTCATTCATTCGTGAATTTTTTGAATTATATGCTTGGTGCCTTGTGTCGGTTAGTTTTTATTAGTGTGTAAAGGTGAATTGAAATTTGTGCAGAGAGTTTGGTTGGTGGAAAAGCACTGTGTCATGGTTGCAAAAGTGGGCGTATCGTTAGTATCACAGAAGTTCTTGTTTCAAGAGATCGGGTTGATTCGAGGTTACCAGAGCTATTGTTTTTCTCTATCACTTGCTGCCAGGGTGCGCCAAAGATTGTCTTTATCGCTAACATCAAGGTTTGGTGCATCCAAACGCGGAGTGAAGGAGGTACCAGTAGAATACATCAGGTACTTCTGAAAATTCTGAAAATAATTCCCCTTATTCGTGCCAGAATGTAGTACTATCAGACACTGATTTGGAGCAGAACATATCTGAAGTCTTGTAAGATTATACGGTGAGGTTAATATTTATCTGTCAGTTGAGATGTTCGAATGAAGGGAAATAAAGGGAGATTGTGCAAAAAACATTTTTTAATCATTTTCCAATCGACACTTAAAGTTTCTGTATAGAAGGAATATTGTCCAAAAATGACGTCTAAAACGGAAATCGCTTTGGAGCACTTTTACATATTTAACGGTACATATGCGAAAAAGGAAGGAGAGGTATGTATAAACGATAATAATTCGTAATATGGATAGACTGTCATCGTCGCTAATGCAATAATTGTAATGCAATTATGTGAATTTGTATGACATATATTTAAACATCAGATTTGTATACCTTTGCAGGAAGAGAAGAAGATACTTTATTATTACCCAGAAAGGGATTTAGATGTACAGATTAAAAATATAGGTCTCAGCGAGGCAATTATAAAGTTTGCAGAGTAAGTAGAATTTTGTATGCATCCAATTTTGTCAATTTCGATTGAACATTTTTATATATTGGATTCTTCTCTGCAGATCTTTTAATCCTGGACAGTCTTGTGACTATTGTCACACACATAAAACTCGTCAAATATATTATCAACCTGAACCTAATTTTTGGATGGTCATGGTAAGTTTCACTTATCAAAGGAATTGACTTAGATAGTGTTTTCTTCATTCTGTTGCTTTTTATTATATTTATGTTTTTCTATTTTAAATATCTGTTATTACAGATCGTTGGAATACCTTATGTGTCTAAAGAAAAAGATGGGACTAAATGTACAGAATATCAGAATGATGAAGTATCCAGTAGTGTGTGTCAGTCTATACTGAAACAGACATACGTTATGTTTAGATTATTTATGGGTTCTTTTGAAACCATTATAAATGATCGATCTTGTGGATCCACTACGTTATTGAAACATAAACTAGAATACTTTTATGCAAGGGTAAGCACACACTATTACACAGAATTATAAAGCATATGTGCGTATATAAATTACATTGTTACAATTATTTTATTTTTATTTCAGTATCTACCAACATTAAAATTAAGTAATAGTGACATATTGGATGTCTTTCAAGGGTTGCAATTCTTACCTTTGGACAAGATCACATTTTTGAGCGTACAATGCTTTATGAACCTTGTGGAAGCTATGTTCCCTCAAGTTAAATACACAGCTTTCCTATATAATGATCAAGTTGTGTGGTGAGTAATATATAATTTTACATATTATTTGTGTCCTGTCAATCTTTTTCTTCTTGTAATAATAAACGTTTTAGGAGTGGTTTGGAACCTGAAGATATGCAAGTAGTATATAATTATTTAATAAGTACGTTATTACCAGCCCATCTGGAGAAAGAACTGCATGGTGGTTCAATGCCTAGATATTCGTCCTCACCATACACAAGTTCACGTTATGGAAAGTAAGTATTGCCTCTGCAATTACAACATACTTATTGAATTTAGCAAAATAATTGATTCTATACACAGATTTGTAACTGGACCATCTAATATTAATGATTCCACCTCAGTTGCAAACTTGCCTATGGTTTTTATAAATTACTCTACAGAACCGGTTTCTCTCCATCTGGTAGTATACCGTGCTCTGAGTGCTACAATATGTCTTTTTACTGATAGTATGTATTATTTGTTGAAATTGTAGATAGCGTTAAAACGATAACGGAAAATTATTGATGCAATATGTATACAATACTTTTGTTTCTTAGGTAAAATGAGTCTGTATCCGAATTTTTTTAAAAGTTTGGATAGGTTTCTTGGACCACAATTGACCACATTGGTAAGCTCTGTGGCTGAGCAATGTGCTAAACATGTGATAGCAACGCCAGAGTCATGTACAAAATATCTGTATTTTAATAAGCTTAATCTAGCATATAAGAGCACTATACATTTGGATAATAGAAGGTGTTCAAATGTACTCACTACTCCAGAGGTATTACGGATTATCACAGATATATACAACGATACTAATAGATTGAAGGAAGCAGGAGAAATAATTATAAAAACTATGACTGATTATTGGGTTGTTGGAAAATTGTCAAACTTAAGGGAGTTTTTTGTTGTTATACAGCAAAAAAACGCAACTTTAATTGAAATTGAAGGTATGTATCATATAAAGTGAATGTATATTTAAAATTGTATTCTAAAAATAGATTGACAAATTTTTTTATATTTTAGATGAAGTAAAAAGACTGTGTGAAAAACAACTGAAGAGCATTTTTTTTCATTGAGAAGAATATGTAATAAGGAAAAAAGTGATCATGATAATGAGAAATCATTTAACGCATAGTTCCTCCAATTTTTACTGTCTCATATTTAATTTTTATGATACAGTAAACTGTGTTTCACACTTCCAGCTATATACAAAACAATATATAATCTGTAAGATAGTATTTTAATGATAGGAGGTTACCTAATTTATACATAACATGCAATGTAAAAATTCTGTACATATATATTTTTGATATATTCAAATAACTGCATGGGAATGAAAAATATTTAGGCAGTCGTCATGTTTAAGCCCCATGGAATTTTTATTTAATTTACTCTGACACTTCAATGCATAAGACAAAAAATTAATGTAAGTCTATTTGTATGCAGAATATGAAAAAGTAATGTTAATAGTGGAATTTATTAAAAATTAATTTTTCTTTTCTTTTTTAAAAAATGTAACTATATGGTGCATTGGCATATATGTATATCAATGGTTATGATATCACATTTATGTAAAGTTTATGGAAAAAGGATACTAAATAGCTAACGAGTTTTATAGATGTTACATACAAAATTTCTAATTATACATATAGAACATACATTCCCCCCATAAAACTTTCAATGCCATCAGTAATAGGTATGTAAATTCCTTGTACACACAGAAATATTTTACAATTGTAAAACACCATTAGTGCAAAGTATCAGGTTAAGAAATGTATTCTATTATATTATTAAAAAGAAATTACTCTCTAAACGAGATATCATATCAATCTGATGTATTTTCTTTTTTATTATTTTGTTTAGGAATAATATTAGAAAATTTTTTCAACTTTGCTACAAAAAAACCATCCATATTGTGCACATGAGGATAAAATCGTTTCGTTAATTTCAACGAAGGATGAAATCTGTGTTGCCTGTAATTTGTGAAACCTTCTGTGCCAAATTCCAATCCAGTAGGTAACAACTTGACATCACGTTTTTTCAGAGCATAATCAATGATCCATTCATTTTCTTCTGGTAAAATCGAGCATGTAGAATAAACAATAATGCCACCTGATTCTGATCTTGCATTAACGCAATCAATAGCTGCCAAAAGCAATTCTCTCTGTAGTGTGCAGCAACGTTGTATGTCTACTTCGTCTTTACTTGTTTTAACACTAGGATCTTTTGCTACAACACCTGTACCGGTGCAAGGTGCATCCAATAAAACTCTGTCGAAACCTTTAATAATCTGGAAATATAGTTTAATGTCATAAAATAAAAAAAATATTATTTTTGAACAGTCGAATTTGCAACGACATTCCGCTACTTACATCAGGAATCTTCCTTCCATCGTATGTACATATTACAGAGTTAACAATACCAAGCCTATGGAAATTTCCGACAACAGCCTTTATTCTATCTTTGTTTATATCATTTGCAAATAATGCTCCTGAATTTTTCATGAGTGCTGCTATATGAGACGATTTGCCTCCAGGTGCAGCGCACATGTCAAGAATTCGTTCGTTCTCTTTTGGTTCCAGTGCCATGACAGGTAACATACTGGAGGCACCTTGTATAATATAATGTCCAGCTAAATATTCTGGTGTTGCTCCCAATGGAACTTGTGAAGAATAAACAACCAGACCAATTTTTGTCCATTTTCCAATTGGATCAAGATTAACACCCCTGTTAATCAAGGCCTATACAAAGAAAGGTTATTTAATAACAAAGATCTATGTAAAACATAATGCACTCAGAAAACAAGCGTACCTCAGCTAAATCACGGCGGCGTGTCTTCAATGTGTTTGTGCGTATAGTAAGAGGTCTTTGTACTTCGCTTGCCTCTAAATATTCTATTAATTCATCCAATGAAAATATTTGCATCAGCTTTTCCATTAAAAAGCTATTGTAACTGTAGTATATACATAAATCTTTCTGTAATAATTCAGTGTACTCTTTGCGTGACCTTTAAAGATAATTTTATGGTTTTCAGTGTTATATAAATCCGAAAAAATAACAGTGTGTAAAGGTTTTTGAAATGCAAAATATGTACCTGTTTACGTCTCTTAGCCTTTTAAAGTCTGACAAGACCATAACTACATCTCGTATACGCTGTTGTACATCCTTTAAGTTTGTGACATTAGCAAGTTCTTCCTCAGTTGGAAATGTGAATACAAGTTGCTGGGCTGTCATATCAGCCATTTCAGCTTCTGCGAGCTTTCTGATAAAAAGATGCAATAGATCAATGTCTACTTATACCAAAATTCTGTTATATACATTAACCTACTGTTGCTCCTGTTGCTTCTTCTTCAATCTCTTATTAGCTTTCTCTATAGGAAGTAAATCATCATCGTCGTCATTATTATCATCATCATCGCCATCATCATTGGATTCATTATCATCACTGTCGTTATCGCTATCCATATCATTTTCGTGAACATTGAAGTTATCTGTCATTTCATCTTCATCTTCATCTTCTTCTTCTTCCTTTTCCATAATTTGCTCCTCCTCTGATATTACATTTTCTTCATCGCTTTGCATGTCCTCACTTTCTTCTTCCTCAGCTACACATTTTAACTGCTTTTTTGCACGAGTCTTTTTCTTGTTTTCCATGGTAATGACCTTTTTATCCTCTACAATTTTGACCTTTTTCTTTTTTTTCGCAACTACCTTCTTTGCATTGCTAATCAATTTTCCACTTTCCTCATCGCTGTCATTATTCCAATCCATGTTATCATTTTCATTGTCCATAGCATTATTTACAGGCAATGCAGGTTTTGATGTATTTTTCTTCTTTTTTTGTTTCAATTTTTTTGACAAACTTTTTCCCTGTAATAAATGATTTTGTTGTATATTATACAGATACAAAAAAAGAAAATACATACAGAAAAGGGTACTGCAATTTAAGATATAAACTCACTTCTTTAACTGTAACGATCTCTGACTCTTTTTTAAGATTTTTCTCTTTTTTTACTTTCTCTGCATTTTCTTTGAGTTTTTGTTTTTTGAGCAATCTTTTCTTTGCCCTTTGTTTTTGCCTGTGACTTAGTTTCTGTTCATCTTTTACTAAAATAAATGTATTAGTGCGATCTTTATCCTTGGACAAAATATGTTCAATTATCTGTGTTATGATAGAATACACGCATTACCTAGTACACCTTTTGGAAATGTCGGATCACCCTGTTTTTTGGCTTTTTTCCCAGGTCCGCTTGGAACAGGTTTTCCATCAAACTTTGCTTTTCGACCCATTGTCAACTCTTATTTGCTCATAAAATCACTAAAAGTATTATAAATTACAATATAGAATAAAAAAAAATTTAAATTCTTATGCATATAGCAGTGAACAAAATACATAATTTTCTTTGATCTTCCAATCTCTACATAATGACAATTGACGGTTATTAAAAGAGTGCGTTTCTTACGTCCAAAAATTAGATACAAAATGATCAACACGATAACTCCACAACTTAATAATTTATCAAAAAATACTAACCAACTGTTACGATCCTTTGAATATAAACAACGCATGCGGCACTCGCACGTGGTACGACGAACGGTTATTAAATTCGGTTTAGTTTGTAACCTCCTTAATTGTTGAATAAACAGTTCCTTAGGGATAAAGTTTCGCGTTATCGTTTAAGGATAAACAATAATCTATCGCGGAATCTTTCTGCTCTGCCTAGAGCACGTTATATGTTATAACCTTTTACTTTTATTTACTACGAATTCAGTCAGAACCCGCGGTTGATGATTCGCAGTACTACCAACAGTCGAAAGATTTCACAATCGCATTCGGAAAATACTCTATCACTAAACGCTAACTTCGCTGGCATTAGCCTCTATCTTTTAACCACGCGATCGATTGTCTAAGTTTTGACTTCTGCGACGTTTGTTCGGTAAATAGAATTGCAATGCACGTGGCCAAGGGAGGTTGAGTGGATGTGTCGTTCTGTTGATAAAGTAAGGAATTAAAATGGGCGTAACGAAGCAAGAAGTGCACAGGCCGGGTGCCTTTAAGCAAACAAATAAAGTACACAAAACTGGGAGACATCGCAGCAAAGGCTCGATCAGCAGCGAGATCAAAGGTATTTTGATACTGAGGTTATGTACTTGGTTTTTGATAAAGCATCTTTTACAATGTCTAATTTTTCTTCTATAAATTTGCTATGTTAACAATAAAGAATTTTTCTGTATCTTTGTATAAAACTTGTTAATATTAATCGTACAAGCTGTGATCATAAATCACAATCATCGTACTTGACTATGTTGTGTGAAATATTAGTTTTATTTCAGGCAAAGCAAACGTTAAAGTTTTGTCGAAACGTGTTAAAAAGAATATTGGTAAGGAAGCACGAAGGAATCAGTCTTCGCAAATTAGAAAAAATAAACGAGATGAAGTATTGGCCCAAAAAAGAAACCTTGGTGGAGCGCATTCAGCACCAGTTCTTATTTGTGTTATTCCATTGCACGAGGATGTGGATATGGAGAATGTTTTATCATTGATAACTAAAGCAGATGAAACTGCTGATGTTCTTACCAGTCCATGTGGCATCACACACATAAGGTTATTATTTTTAATATTCTACAAATACAATTCGAAATATTATCCCCTTGTACTCGAGTGACACTACTACATTATCTGGGCAGTATGGTGCGTCTATGCAAAGGGCATTGGTATGGCGTCCTGGTGTTCACAAGCTCGATATGTTTGTTTTTGATATGCGATAAGATATTCTTTTCCCAATTCCTTTGGTAGACCCAGCTTGGCCTGCAGACTAATGTTAGTCTCTTAGTATTAGTGACTCTTAATGTTAGTCTGAGCTTAGCTCTAACCTGAAACAGTTTTGCAGCGAGAATAGCAGTTTAAAAGTTCTTGAATCCTTCAAATATGAATAAAAATCAGATCAGTTCAAATTCAGACAAATTCGATTTTTCATTTTTGAACGTGTAAACTACGTCTATTTCCGAAGCATGACGCTATGAAACAAACAAATCCAGTGGGCACCATAGGGCAAAAACGGCCTCGAGTACAAAGGATTAGTGTTACATGGGCCATTTATTATTTCAATCCTCGACAGTGTACCAAGGTTTAAGCAAAGATTTTCTGTAATTGTACCACCAGTGGGAAATGTCTTTGCAACATTAGATGCAGCCAAAGTTGCTACTGTCATTCTCTTTGTCACATCTGCTGACCAATCAGAAAATAACATAGTCGATAATTGGGGGGAGGAAATTGTTACTTCTTGTCTTGCACAAGGTCTATCTACGGCTATCGTTGCTCTTACAAACTTGGAAACCGTACATGTCAAGGTAATAATTTTGCCCACTAAATTCTGTAATGTAAAAATATGGTTTTCGTAATACAAAAATAAATTTCAATACAGAAACGTCAAGAATTCAAACATTTTGTGCAACAAGCCATATCCAAGTGGCTTCCCGAAGAGAAGATTTTACAATTAGATTCATCTACAGACGCTCTAAATATTTTACGTAGAGCAGGCTCACAAAAACAGAGAAGCGTAAGTTACAGGAACAAGAGACCATTTCTCTTAGCTGAAGAAACAAAATTTGCATTGAATCAGGTACCTATTTTATCATGTAAAATACAAATGTGATTGAATATTTGTATGTATACTGTAATTAATTAAAAAATTTGCTGTTATATAATGATGTTTTAATCAGGATTCCACTGAGCTCGGAACTCTTATGGTCACAGGGTATCTTCAAAGCATGCCGCTTTCAGTTAACAATTTAATACATATACCGGGACTGGGAGATTTCCAAATGTCACAAATTGATGCCCCCACTGATCCTTATCCGATAGACAAAAACCGACAAAGAAAAGAAGACCATAGGGGTGAAAACAAAATGGAAGACGAGACGCTTGTGAGAATCTTAGAACACGCAGATCCAAAAAAACAGGTATTTTCATAGATGATTACTTTTTAATGCTTAAGAAATCACATTAAAGCAAACTACCTTAAACAAATTTTCTGAAGAGTTCAAAAGATTAAAAAATAATGTTTTCATCTTAAACTTATTGCAGGAATCATTAATAAGTGAGAACGTGCCTGATCCGATGGACGCTGAGCAGACCTGGCCCACAGAGGAAGAGCTGGCCCAAGCAGCTGCAAGGCAAAAGAAAAAGATCGTAAAAACTGTGCCCAAGGGTACCTCCGAGTATCAAGCAGCTTGGATTCCAGACGAGGATGCTGGTAAGAATCTCCATAAATATTTTGAATATCTGCATAGCTAACTTTTTAAATCATATATGTAATATGATTTTAATTTAACAGAGGATTTGAGTCAATACTCTGATGACTCTGATGATGACATGTCTGTTGATGAGGCAAAGTCTCAAGTGGACAGTGAGCAAGATGCAGAGGACAATGAGGAGTATGAAACTCTAACTGTTTCGGAAGCAGCACCGGATGAGCAACGTTACGATCAGGATATAGACATGGCAGAGGAAAAGCAAGCGATGGAGAAAATAAAAGGTTAATCTTTTTCACCTTCATCATAATATCAAGTAGTGACCATCAGTCATGAAAATAGTTACTGAGAGTTGTTTTAATAGAAGCCAAGTTAGACGCACAATTTCCCGACGAAGTCGATACACCCCAGGATGTTCTGGCTAGGGATAGATTCCAAAAGTATCGCGGCCTGCAATCCTTCAGAACTAGCCCTTGGGATCCCAAAGAGAATCTTCCTATTGATTATGCACGGATATTTCAGTTTGCAAACTTTGATCGAACGCGGAAGCGTATATTCAAGGAATCTCAAGAACAAGAAGGAGCGTTGGTATGTTTTCTACTATAATAACGATCATTCGTTTAATAATTTGTGTTTTTTTAATGTTATGATTTATTTCAGCCTGGCTGGTATATCACACTACACGTTATTAACGTTAGGAGGGAAGCTTTTAGCAACTTTTGTTTACTGGATAGTCGGCCATTAATCGTATTTGGTTTGCTCCCGAATGAGCATAAAATGTCTCTGCTCAACGTTGTTCTGAAGCACACCAATCATTACCAATTGCCAATAAAGTCCAAAACTAAACTCATTTTCCAGTGTGGTTTCAGAAGGTTTTCGGCGTGTCCAATATTCAGTCAACATACAAATGGTACTAAACATAAGGTAACACTATAAATAATTTGTGGTTTTTTCCTTGTGGAAAAAAATAAATCTCTAAATATCCGTTATGCATGTAATTATTTATGTTTCAGTATGAAAGGTTTTTTCATCCTGAAGGTACGATAGTAGCGAGCATGTATGCACCGATTACTTTTCCTCCTTGTCCAGTTCTGTGTTACGTAGAGAAACTCGATGGTTCAATGGTAAGACAAATTTTAATCTGTCCAATTAAGTATCTTCTAAGTCAAAGTGTAAATTATAATTTTAATATAATGGTAATATGTTGTCAGGAATTGATAGGAACGGGCAGTGTATTGTCCGTTAATCCGGATAGAATAGTCGTCAAAAGGGTTGTCCTCAGTGGACATCCCTTCAAAGTGAACAAACGTTCGGCCGTCATTAGGTTCATGTTTTTCAATCGACAAGATATAAATTGGTTCAAGCCGGTTCAACTGAGAACGAAGTACGGTCGCAGGGGGCATATTAAGGAACCGCTGGGTAAGAAATCGCATACATCGATACACAAATAACTTCATCCTTAAATTTACAACATCTATACACAAATAACTTTATCCTTAAATTTACAGGCACACATGGTCACATGAAATGCGTATTCAACGGTCAATTAAAGTCGCAAGATACGATTCTGATGAATTTGTATAAACGCGTATTTCCCAAATGGACCTACGAATCGTTCTCGCTGACGCAATCCGAAACGCAGGAGAAAATGAACATGGAATAACGATCAAACGTATTTGTGTATTGCAAAATACAACGTTCCATCAGTCCTATAAATAGCATCTGTACATAAAACCACTATACCTTATTGAACATAGAATTCGATTTCCATTACGAATGTTCCCAATCGTACGTCATCTCACTCTCTATCCAATCTTACCTTCCATGAAATACAATCGATAACAATGAGATTAGACATAAACCAATCAACTAGAAACCACAGGTACCGCATCGGCATCTATCTATACTAAAACAGTATATAAGAAATATAATAATTCTAACAGTAATTCCTAACCCAAAACATTACCGAACAAAATAACTACAAATATCGTGTCACAATAATCCTCTATTGCTTCGAAAATAGTTTTCACAAGTGCATAAAATCTCAATGCTCCATTACTACGCCCAACTACGTGCCATCCTCTACCCTTAAAAAGGCCATTATACCCGACGCATCCAATGAATAAATTGAAACGTGACTCCGACTGTAAACCCCTCCGACGACCTTTGTCCCGCGCATCGGGGTCAATGCAGCGGCAGACAGCTGACGCGAGTTTTTGCCTCGTCTCGAGTCATCGGTGGGCGCTGAATAGGGGTTCGTCCGTCAAACACCGTCGCGAAGCACCATCCAGGATTACGACGACGTAGTTAAAGGAAGGCAGGACCTTACGAGGGGCTTGAACCGGCGAGGGGTTTGCGCGATGCTTGTAGCTTGTCGGCCGGATAAGAATCGGCGGAGGTGGGCTGAAGGGCCGGCAGAAGTGCCGGGCACTTTTGCAGACGAACACCGAGGGTCAGAAACAAGCTGGGGGCTTCACCTTTTGTGATCTCGCTCCCGCTGGGTATTACTCGGGCCATTGTTCGCTGTCGAGTGCTGGGGCCCTTCGTGCTTCCTTCGCGACAATGTTGTGTTGATCGGAGATCAAAGTGCAGGGCTGATTATCGAATATTATGTTTCGGCAGGTGACGCCTTTGAGGCCGTGGCGTGCCGACTCATCGAAAATCCGCGATCCGCCGATTTGTCCCTGCACCCTGACGAGATTTTTCTCATTCTGATGTTAATAAACGACTCTTTCGTTTTTTTAACAAGCGTATATCATGAAACTATTTATGGTTTGTCCATACTTTGTGTTTGGTGGGATTTTCAGCGATGTTCGACGATGTTCTA
Source organism: Ampulex compressa (assembly GCA_038496175.1). Lineage (NCBI taxonomy): Eukaryota > Metazoa > Arthropoda > Insecta > Hymenoptera > Ampulicidae > Ampulex > Ampulex compressa. The sequence goes on from JBCFXI010001694.1 coordinate 30,549, forward strand.
CGGTTAATATTGCATTACAAAATAATGATAATTTGGTCTCGCAAAGCGATTAGTCCTTAAATGCGTATAGTAAGTAACGTGTGCGATCCTTATTTTGGACATTTATATCAATCTTTTCTGTTTATCACTGGTGCGTGGTATTATTTGAAAATGTACCTTGGAAATTTGTGTAGGTTCAAGCGTGAAACAAAAAGAGGAGTAATATACGTACATACATACATACATATATATATATTTTTTATTAAAAATTTCCCATTTACGGCGCCATCGATGATAAACCGCACATTTGCACTGTCCCTTTTTGAAAGCGTTGACCGATCCATGGTAATAAGCGCCATGCTTTTGATCACTTTCATGGGACTGAATCGGTGGATTGTATCTCGACGCGCAGGTAACGTTCGTTTTACGAGTTGTTCGGATCCAGCTTTTGCTCTCGTCTAGCCGTGCGAGTTTTTGATACTTCTACCTGCGTATTCGCAACCGCCGAGGATGAAGATATTGCGGGGTAAATTGTTAAATCTAGCGTGATGCACATGGTGATAGAGGGGTCCGAGTCCGGTGAATCTGTAGCTGATCGGATTTACAACCCCCCCCCCCCCTGTTTTGGTCTGGGGCTTACCTTTTATTTACAAAAATGAGGAAACAATTTACAACGGTTTTACGTGCTTATCTGCGAGCCTCCTGTTTTACATGAACGTTGTTAAAAGCTTTATTCAAATTGACTGCGCGTACTTCTACGAAATTAAATAAATGTAAGAAAGCTCCACATGCATTTTCCCTTTCTATATTTGGATAAAAGTGTTTTAACGTGATTAACGTATATTTTACGCTTTTGGATCGTTCCTAGTTGGTTTGTATTTTAAAGCATTCCATACTCGTGGAGTTACAATTTACGTGTATTTTTACGCTATAACTTTACGCGAACTGATAGTTTTATATAATTTAATGTATAAAATTGTTGAAACTAGATGAAGGTGAAGGATATACTAATGAAATATCAGTCATACCCTGTTGCTGAAATTTCGAAATTCATTTTACATATGTTTATGCTTTAGCACATAGAATTTTACAAAAAAAAAAACAAAATAAAAATGAGTACCTTCTTCAACGTGTATTTTATAAGCAGTATACGCAGTATTAAAACGGTATGGAATTTCAGTCGTTTTTCCCCTATCGATGAAATTCTCAGGGAGAGGGTCAACCTCCAGCAGGAATTGACACGATCGGACTCGTTGGGGTAGAAAAAAGAATATGCAGCACGTAACGTAAAAAGAGACATATATGGCGAAAAATGTATTTTCATTTATTTTATATGTATAAATCAACATACTGATACCTTTCTATTATAAACAGACGCATCGCGATAACACTTTAGTCTTAACGATATTTTGAATACATGGAAGAATACCATATTATATAATATTTACCTCAGTTTATTGAACTTAACACGTTATTCTAATCCACATAAGTTTATCTCTACATAATCCACATTGTTGAACGTTTACTAATAATTTATACTGATTATTCATTGTGAATGAAGAATCGTGTTCAGAGTTTCTCCGAATATGCGACACTTTTCCCTCAACCTTCTATACCCTATTATTATTCAATGGTGTGAAATATTTGGGTAAAATGTTATGATAAGTGTGAACAAAATTTGCAATACAGTGTTGCGCATTTTGAATAAAAACTTCCTATGGACAAAAACTATTTCGTGTTCGAACAATTGGCGAAGCAATTAATGCCACAAAGACATGTGAAACAACTTATATGCAAAAGTTTCTTGAAGGATATTTTTTCAATTTTTAAACCTAACACCCTCCTTTTCCATTGTCTTATACTGGTAATCATTTATATTAGGTTCTATAATATTATATTCGCCTGTGCTTATGGTATCTCCACAGTAGTATTCCAGCTTCTTACTCCCCTTCAGCGGTCGTGGAACAAATTAATGATTCCGAGTGTACGCTGTAGCTCTGGTGGTTCGGAATTTATCTTAAACAGTATGTCCTAGGCCAGTGATGGCGAACCATTCGCAAGCGTGGATCAAATTCGACTTGCGTCATTCAATATCATCGGTTGCAGTACTAATTTGTGAGTCAGTAATTGAGCAAAGTGGCCTTGGGGGGTCAACTTTGGGAACTGAGAAGCAAAAAAGCTATAAGTTTGTAATAAAATTGTAGTACTTATAGTGAGAAACCTGTTGTTCTTTATTTTCGGATAGTTTCGTAATATCGGGTTTATATTCCGTATTTATTAGTTTTACGTATTTCGCAGCCATTTAATCTCCAACCTCATTTTCATTCGTCGATATTACAAAATTAATTTACCATAACAATTTTCCACACGAATATATCAACCCAAACATCGTTAAAAGAGTCAGCGTTTGACTCACGAGTCATATAGATTCGCCACCACTGTCCTAGGCCAAATAACAGCAGTTGATGCCGAAAATGAATAAAAAAAAAAAATACTATGTCAAACGCGTGTCGTATAAACAGTATACGCGGGATAAAAATAGTATGGAACTCCAGCCGTTGCTTCCCCATCGGTGAAGTTTTCAGGGAGAGGGTTAACCCCTAGCAGGAATCGACACGATCGCACTCGTCGGTGCCGGAGGAAGGATATGCAGCACGTGGCGCGGAAGGGAGACATCGCAGCCCCTTATCTCGCGTTCGCGCCCGTCCCTCGATTCAATTTACGAACAATGAGCGGGATGCCTCTACCCTGCCGTGCCGTAACGCGGCCCAGTTTCACTTTGCCAATAACGATCGCCCCGGAGACGCCGAACAGCCGTGAACGTGCACTCTCGACGTGACCACTCGTGGAGCCGCGAAGTACAAGGAGTTGAAACGCCCGTCGTTGCCTGCTAGATACCTTTGTTTACCCCTATCGACACGCTTCCACTGCCAAGCTAACTCGGCTTCGAAGTCGTTCCAGACGGAGGAGAACGAGGTGGAGAGGCCCTTTCACGCACGAGAATCCTTCGATCGATTTGTGCTACTCTGTCTTCGCGGCTCATGGATCGAAATTCTTCACGGTGTTCATTGTTGTGAGAGAGACAGAGAGAGAGAGAGAGAGATAATAACGAGATAGCAATAATGTGCGTATAAAGATAGCAAAAAGTTTAATAACAGGGGGATAATGGAGGAACATAAAGGAGACATAAACAACGAGGAGGAGGATATGAGAATAAAATAACATAAGGGTGGGTAGCGTACTTAGATTATCGCGCGTCTGGCAATGCGCAATAATCGCTTGTTTTCTTACATCATTATTTGCCTCGTATCAACGAGTTTCCAAATTTCGACCCAAGGTATTCTTTATTGTTCCTCTTATCGTGAAGGACAATGGAAGAAATTTTCTTAAGCGAGTAATTTGCATTCTTTGATCCTGGACCAAGTAAAATTTCTTCCATTGAGTTTCCAAACTTTTTCAATCACGTATCTCTATGACAAAAAATAAACGGCGCGTTTCGACAATTGATCGAGCAGAAATATATTGTAATCGGTACTTTAAAGATTAAATAAGGCCTTATGTAACATCATTAAACGCTATTATTGCACATAATTTCTCAAACAAAATTGTTTTCAGCTCACCCTAGTGATACACCTACGATATTTCCGATTAACGTAGAAGTTTTTGTTATCAATGTACATGCTTTTATTTAGACCCGCTGAAATACTGGTAGTCGTTAGCGTGGATATTGATTGAACGAAGATCGTGTTGACTTTACAAGGACGCTTCCTCCGTCGTGCTCGTGGCACGATTCATCGACGGCGTCCTCCGTTTCGTGCGGGTCCTGACGGGTTGTAAGCTGACGATACGCAAGTAGCTTAATTCGCGCTCTCTTCGGTGCTCCTCGAGGCTGATCTTGTTCAATAGGAAGGGCCCAGTAGCCATCATGACAATGGCTCCGAGCGGCGCCAGGAATACGATAGCGATTACGGAGATTCTTACTACGTCGAGGGCTAACTCGATTTTCTCCGCATCTTCCTCCATTCTCGCGTGTTCGTACGCCATCGGCGCCAGCGCTGCCTGGAACGTTGCTTTTTAATGGCCCTCCACTTTATACCGATTTACGTGCAGTACCCGACACCGAGGTTTCATGGCGAAATGATCTTCCACGAAGGTATCCACGGAAGGGATCGAAACTTACTTCGAAGTCGATCCCGAAAATGAAATGCGCGACACACGCGGCGGATATTTTCTACCTGCTATAAACCACGGCGATTTCGAAGTAGCTTTACTTCGACGTGCTTTACGCTAAGCCAATTACGTTTTCTCCTTGGAATCATGGATTATTATAAATCCGACGTATCATTTCACTGAGCTACCTAACTAATTAAATTCATCCATTTATTTTTCCTCTTTATCCCCTTATCTGTTCTCTCAGACAATTGTAGCGTGTAATAATTAATACGGGCTGATGAAAAATGCATACCGCAGGATGTTCTTTAAATGCAATAACTTGGTAGAAGCACGAAAGTGGCACGAATATTTCATGGGGATAAAATATCAAGTAATACCCGTGGTTGATAGAAAAGATAATTGGGGCTTAACCGCTGTAAGGATCAGGGTGAAAACGAGAAAGAGAGAGAGAGAGAGAGAGAGAGAAAGAGAGAGAGGGAGGGATCCGATTTAAGATATATAAATCTCGCAACGGATTTCTGTTTACATACTTGAAGAGTCCCCTTGGGCAACCAGGAGATGACGACGAAAAGCCGTTCCTTCCACGTGAAAGGCGTCCAGAGGGTCGTCAGGAAGGCGGCGATACTGCGAGCCTGGTATCGGCGGAAAACAAATAAATTTCTACCCCTGACGTACGTAGACGTTCGAACGACCCAGAAACGCGGAGAATACCTAACGGCCAGGACGTGATCGAAGCCACGATTATGGATGAAATGGGAGAAATATGTATAGGTTTGGCGCTGTAACGTTTCATTATTCGAGGCTGGTATGGAATTTGCATTAAAATAAGCCAATACCGTAGCTTTGGTTTCGATGGAATCTAGTTTCGATGTATTAAGCAAATTCTCCGGCGCAATTTCCGTGGTTAAACATCTCTGTGGTTCGACAAACGGAATTCATAGGTCCAATTTTATTCTTACCGCCCTCGGTTTACCTTACGGCTGTTGAGACACGTGGAATTCGGTCGAACGTCTATGCCGTAGAACAGATCTGAGAGTAATTGACATAGAGGTGGTGCGGTGGATAGAAGTTCGGACTTTCACGCGGTAGATCCTGGTTTAAATCCTACCCATCACTAATGCTTTTCCATGTGATTTGTGTACTGTAATTCTGGTGGTTTGGAAGCTACCTTAAACAGTAGGTCCTGGGCTGTGTGACCTTAGCAGTCGATATTGAAAATTAATAAAAAAAAAAACCAAAAAAGAGTAGAGTAACAAAAAAAAGAGATGATGGACACTGGCGATGGTCGAAATTTACGCGATTACGCGCTGAAGGAAGGAATTATCCGAATGAACGTGGACGAGTATCGCGGCTCACCGTTAATCCTACGAAAATGGTCGTTACGTACAAGCCGAATCTGTATATGGACCAGTCTTTGAAATCGATATCGGCGCCGATTACTCCAACCAAAGCTGGCTGCATAAAGTGCCATAAGAAGTAAGCCGCTCTTCGCAATGGGGCCGTCTAGATTCAATAGAAGATATTGGATCAGTATTATCGTTTCTTTTAGGAGAGTTTCCAATTTTTCCCATGAAAATATCTCAAACTCGAGCACTTGGATACTCTCGTTACAATATTCTCTTATGTACTTCATCAACAATATGAAATCCGCTTCTAAATTCTCCTGAATTCTATTATGTTCTATTGCGTGGAATAATAAATTGGTTGCTTGTAAGTATTAACATCTTATGCTATGGTAAACAGATACGGAATGATTTTACGATGAGAAATATTTAAGTTTGCTCGTAAAGAGGCTTTAAAGGAAATAATTTTATAAGAAGGAGGTATCCTAAGAAATCATTTTTTCTTTCAAATTGTATTTACAACCTTATGCGGCCGCCGACTTAAAACTTTCAGTTCGTAGGAATCTTGCTCATCGACAAAGTATCAAAGTAGATTGAATTCTTAGCTGGGAATTACTTCGCGTCAATTTCCTCGAAGCACGTGGACCTTCGAGCACTTCGCAAACTTTTATTTCTATAGTTTACCGAAGCTGCCACGGTACGAAAGATCAAGTTGAATCGCGAAAGAGTCGCTTCGAGCAAAACGACGAAAGCGCATTGCCACGGAGGGAGAAAATTCAAGACTGGTGCGAGTTTTCGCGTACATTTCACAGTGTTTCGAAAACTATGCATGAATGGATGTACCACGATAAATTTCCAAGTTTTTTTATATGCAATGAAAATATACATTTTATTTTTTATATTTATTGTTATTTATATTTCATATTTCATATTGTAATATTCAATCAAAATTATATTAAATTTATACATTTTATAAAATATTTAATTTTTTATCTTTATTCATTAATACTACCAAAGGTTATTCTAAACCTCGTGTCTGTATCATTTACGAAAAGAAATTATTCTTCCTGGTCTCCATAATAAATCGAAAAGAAACAATATCAATACTATCACGTTTTTCGAATCAAGATCAGATTGTGTAACTGTCAAAAGCTGCCGTTCGTCAGGTAAAAATATACCTGTTTAACCATTTCGTACGTGTTTCACGTTGCCCTACGCAGGAGCAGGTGCAGGAAAGTTTATAACTTAAAGGCGCAGGTACTGCAGCTGCCGTGAAACTGAGAAACTTCAGCAACTCGATATTTGTCGGGCCAACTTTTTTAATCGATCACATGAAAGGAAAGCCACCACGGAGAAACCCTCGTTCGCCTCGTACACGATATTCGACCCCACGTTGCGTAAACAAAGATGTGTTAACAAAATTATATTTAGGAGAGAGCGACGACCCTCCTCCCTTCCTTCCAGAAAGATAGAGCACAGAGTATATACTTTGCATGATCGCCTTGTATTCTGGATGAAGGATACTTACGTCGTACGACTCCGTTAAAATTCGCCAACCGGTAATTGCGATGAAGGACATTGTGACGCTAGCAAGATATCCTCCCCCAGAAATCGCCAGTTTCGAAGCGGCTGTAGTGCACATCAGGGCTCCAAAGATTAAACTCGAAATTCGGTACCACATGGCGTATCTCTGATCGCAAAAGAAAAAGTGTAAAGACGTTATTCACAATTTTTGTGATATTTAAAAATTCACATTCGATGCACGATATTTAATTTCAGGAAAGTTGGGCCGAGCTATTCAAGAACGTGGTTATTCTTTTATCATCGTTCAGCTTTTATTTTACTTTGGCGGAAGTCTTAATAAAAGAAGACCGTCATGCGCTAATAAGTCTGTCCCTCTTGGCTCAGATTACACGAACGTGTTGGTGCGGTACGTGTGCTGAATTTCCAAAGGACATTCCAAAGCGAGGAAATGAATAAAGTACGTACGTGATTGCGATGGGGGAAGAAAACCAAGCAAAAGCCCAAGATAATTCCCACAACGAGACCTAAAAGGAGATCTCGAAGACCACCGGGAATATACGACCACCATTCCGTCCTATGTTCATCTGTAAGGTTTCGTTAAGTACTTTGTGAGTGTTTATCCCTAAAATACTCGTACTAATTCACACTTATTAATATCCACGTTTGTTAATATTTACATCTGGTAACATCTGTAATTGTTAATTTCTGTATATTTGTATAAATAAAAGGATATAGAATATAAATAAATGGAAATGAACGGCGTTTAATAATACAAGGAGATATAAGAACGGTGCGTGTAATTTGATTAAAACCGAGAGGTTTCGGGGAATAAATAGCGGTCATTTCGGAGATAAATGCTACGAATGTCATCCTCACCGTTGCTGAACACGAAAGAAAAGCATATGGCAAAAAGAGCAACTATGTGCACGGCGTCGATGGATGTTGCGGTGCAGAGCAAAGTAGCAATCCCCTTATCCTCGCCGTAACCACGTTCAGCTAATGCCAATATGCAGTTTACCGTTACCACTGGAGACATGCAGGCTATGATCGTCCTGAAGAAAATTTTAATTCATCTCAATATTTATTAATTCATCATAATATCTCCATCATTCGATCGTTGTGCTGTCGAATTTTTAGATTTTAAAACGTTTTATTTTGTATCCGCAGATATATCCATGTATTTCTATCCAATAAAACGTAGAATAACATTGCGTAACTTTAATCGTATAAATTTATTTCAACTCCGCTCCAAAGAAAATTAGTTTTTGTACGCAGTAAAACAATATTGGATATGAACAAATTGTCGATAAAACCTTCGAGCGCTTGTTGCTTCGATAATTATCGAATTTTACTTTGACACGGTATAATTCGTATCGATTACTTTCATTGGTCGAAATTTCAATTAAAGCAAAGTGATTGAAGTTTCGTAAAATGCCTCTCACGCCAAAGCGCATCAGCTTCAATTATCGAAAATTCAATTTTCACTAGTCTAAATTCGGGTACCGAACTTCTGTCACCGAAACAAAATCTGCCAACGGTGTGTAACGAAATACAGACCAGGAGGAATTAGCTGGCATGGCATAGGTATACGCATCGATCTATACCTATACCGTATGTCGGTCTAATAATCGCATTACAGGACATACAAGAGGTAACTTGGACCATAGTCCTGGGAAGCAATTAGAGATCAAAGTTCAATTAACCTCAGCCGCAACCCCGAATAACTTTGAAATCACATACCGGTATATCCATATTTTCTTGGTCCAATATAATTCTTTCTCACGATTTGTCATAAACATTTTCTTTTTCTTTCCTCTAAGCTTTCATATACGTAAACGCAACGCATTCTTTTCAATAAAACCGTCGAATAAAAATGCATTCTTTTCAATAAAACCGTCGAATACTGTCCATGTATCCTCAATTCGTATTTACAGATCGATATTCCATATTTTTACCTTACATTAATTTTCGTACAGTCACGAAAGAGATTCTCTCACCCTGTCATAAAGGCCCAATCCCAGGGATATTGAAGGATATATCTGCAGCACGTGCTGAGCGCCAGCATCTCAACGGTGCAGGGTACGATGGCCAGGATCAGGACGAAGAGAGGATGCTTCCTGAGGGCCGTCGTCGTCAGCTGGAGGCCAGCACGAATCGTGATGAAGGTGAGGCAAAAGATCCTGATCTTCGAGGACGTCTCCGTGCCAAGTTCCTCGCGGATGTTATAAAAATCCGTGTTCCGTATAATGATTCCCGCCAGAAGCATGCCGAATACGGGTGGCAGGTTCAAATGCGGGATATAGGCGATCGTCCAACCGAGGAGGTAAGAGGAGATTATCAGCACGAAGAGGCGGAAGCCTCTGCCATCGAGCAGCATCGTGTCGCCCAGTAGAAAGTACAGGATTGCGTAAACCATTAGGATTATTCCAGCAGTGTTCGCCATCCAGAAGAGATTCGCCCAGGTGAGCTTCTGGCCGAGGCACGTGGAGATTGGCTCGGTCACGATGATCTCCCTTATTACCGGGTTGCAGAAGGTCGCTCGGTGACAACACGTGTCGTCCTCGTATCCATCATCCTTTTCCTCGTCCTCATTGGATTTTCTGGGGACTGGCGAGGACCTGGCAGGAGGGGCAGAATTGAAATTCTATGGGGAGTAGCTTGGGGATCGGAAGAGAGTTTCCTGGGAAAACTTTCCCGTTATCTCGACCATTATTCTACGTCGTTATAGAGTTTCTGATAAAAAAGAAAACTGTGGACAGAAATTATATCGAGCGTTCTGATAAAAAACCAAGTTGTGGAAATTAATTTCGGAGTTTCGTGCTGATGTATTCGAATGGATGGTGAGATCTTTTGTCGATAATATGTTATTATTCTCTCTTTCACGTTGGATTTGCGAGATGAATTATGCATAGGGATAAAATCGGTCTTTGGTGCTCGAAATAACGAGGAAATTTGAGGATTCAAGTGCGAAAGATGAGGGCGAGGTTCCTCGATGGATTTTTCGTCATTTTCTAGAGCGCTTATGAATTTGAGTTCGGAGACTTTTCTAACTGCACTCGAGTTTTCGAGCGTGACAAATGTGGCGTTCGTTCCGCCAGAATTAAGAGCGTCAGGAAGCAGCACTCGTCTATTATATATCCGACAAAGTAGAAGTTCGGGACGGTTTCGTATAACATGCTCGTCAGATATTCGCCCATTATCAATGGTGCACCTACATCAACGTCCAAAAGTCTTGGAATATTTATCGACATATTGACCAAAGCTTAAAAGTAATTAATGGACTCGAGTTCGAGTATCTTGATCAAAGGTGATTTTGATAGGATATCTTGATACATCCTTTTACTCCAATCTAGGACTCTCCAATGTTACATTATAATTCTGCACAATTGTAAGTAAATCAATGGCAGTAGAGTTTTTATACTGTAAAAAGCTTTGAACATCTAAACATTTTATTTTTATTCATTCTTTATGTATTCATTCTTTATTATTCATAAATGCGTGCAGCAACAAAGCTGGATCGTTCAAATCATTAATATTACACGATTGATGTTCAGTAAGCGAAACGTGTGTACCATAGCTTTTGAACTGATCTGTACACGCCACGCTGCTGTTGACAGAATATTCCTACTGCAAACATTGCGAATCAGGCAGATGACGTTAGGAATGCTTTAAGACTCCGCGGAGGAATTGTACTCGACGACGAAGTTCGGATTAAGACACGCCACGATGTACTCAGGGTGAGTGAATATAAAACTTTGGTGATTAGGTCGGACGGGCAACTCACTTTCGAAATTCGTCGCCTCTCTCGACGTCGGCGACCGTCGAGACTCCAGGTTTGTCTTTGCCAATGGGTTCCATCGATCGTAGATTTAATCGTAAAAGCTCCTCTTTTCCTATCGAATGCTCGACCCTCTGTAGCCTGGTTTTTTCGCGTCAATTTTTTCCTTATCCTTCCTTAAGATAAAGATTGAAATATCACTGAGATTATCCTGGGTAACATCGTTAGTACAATCCTCGTCAATATGACTCTTTAATCGATGGAGCATCGAAATTCCTGTAATTCGTCAATACTTCAGGCATATTAGTGGCATAGCTTTAGGTTGACTGTACGAACTGAAGTGTATTCTGAGCAAAACAAAAGGTTCCCTTGTACGCCACTCTCGATACACAGTTTGCCCAGGTTTTTTCACAGAGTTCCAGTTGCTTTTTCGCATCTGAGAATCGCGAAAGTAAGATCTATATTCGCAAAGTCGATTGCCTTTCTTATATGGGATATTCTTGGAAAAATGAAAGTTCTCTCGGCTCTGTAAAAATGTAGGTTGTGGAAGGCCCGATGCAAAGTAGAGCCCAATGCGGAACAGCGAGGTGGTATCCACGGCATGCAATATCGGAAAGCACGGTACCTCTCGAGGCGTATGTACAGATCCAAGGTAAAGAAAATACCCGCATAAAACTCAACGTTTCCCAACATGCACACCAACCAGTCGAAGGTTAAAGAAAGATTCTCTCTCACGGCTGCTCTCCAATATTAAACATATCTTAAATCTTAAAATTGAGCGCCGACTTCCGACGATCCGGCTTATCGTAACACGAATGACCATATTCTACTACGAAATCTGCCGATATCGACCCAACAATCACTCACCTCTTATCCCATTACGTGCCAAAGCCAAGTGTAAACCTTAAAAATGCACTAATCAATTCATTTCCTACAGTAAGTCATTAGAGAAAAAATATTTCTATTCAGTTTGTAACTTTATAGCAGTCGGTACATCATTTGGGTACAACAATCGAAACTAAAAGTTCCACTGCTTAGACCGAAGTAAATGAAAAACGAGGGTCTCAAAAAGGGCACGATGGTAAATAATGGGTTGCAGAGAACAGAATGCGAAGAATCTAAATTTTTATCTGCCACAGTTATACCTTTGATCCTCGAGGAATCTCTTACCAGGCAAAGTTAATCCTCGGAACGCAAATATACGTCCACCGCGTAGGCGCCTGACTTGGTCGTTATATCTATTGGCCCTCGGTCCCGCGAAATAAGCGCCGCGCGCCAGAGCCTTCGACTGCGGCTCGCAATTTATTCGTCTTTGAATCAAGCAGGATTAATCCCCGGGAGAAACTTCTGCCGTTCTTTCAAAAGGGAAATCAACGAGATGCGCGAGGCTCTTAATTTATTCCATAATCGCGCCTGCGACCGGCCGCGCGACGTTCCGCGAAACGAAACGTTCTTTCGATAACGAGGCCATCGAGGACCTCGGGCAAAAGGTCGGGAAGCTTTGGCGGACAGGTGGATTGGCGCAAAGGAAGGAAAAGCGGGCTTTGAAGGTGCAACCGGCCGCCCAGAGAGCTTCAAAGGATTCGACGGATATTGAATAATTCCGGTTGGGCGTCGTCTTATGAAATATTTTCGGTTAACTCATAACTTTCCGACCGATCGCACGGGATTGCGGTCCTTGGTATTCTCGGAATGAGAATACGTCTTTTGAACGATCCACGTTTTGTTTGCTTTTTTTCTTTTTCGTTGTTGTTACGCTTGGTGGGCGTGGCCTCTTGTGAATATTGGAGTATGTATGTATATATGATATGTATGTATGTATATGTATATGTATATATATATATATACATATGTATACATATATA